>JABUQX010022338.1:22500-32500 GCA_015478945.1 Trachelipus rathkii | reverse complement strand
ATAATACATAAATTAAATGCAGTAATCATGATGATTAAAATGTTTAGCCCTTTTTTTTTTATGCTTACTTTTGCTCTCTTGAAGAAACAAGGCTTTAATTGGCATTTAAAGTTTAAAGTTTTTAGGTATATGAGTGTTTTGGATATTTTTGGAGTTCGTTAGAATTTCAACGCTTAAAATTCATTCCTCTGTTTTAAATTATAAAAATAAAATTAAACTTTTCTTTGGGGAGCTGTTAAGAAAATTTAATAATAACTGTACTTACGGATATATATATATATATATATATATATATATATATATATATATATATATATAACATAACATATCTATATATATATATATATATACCTACTATATATATATATATGCTATATATATATATATATATATGTTAATATATATATATCCACGGTAAAAAAAGTTTCCGATTACAATCTGAAAAAAAATATTCGTAGATTGAATAGCGTAACTTCATATTTATCTTATGAATAAATTAAACATTTTGGACAACTAAAATTTTGAGTGAGCATGTCAATGTATTTGACCAACCTATTGAAATTTCTGACCTTGTTTACTATAGCTATTTCAATTAAAAATATTTTTAAAATGTGTACGAAAATAAAAATCGTGTAATAATATATTTGTTATTATTACTTTACTTTCAGATGGTGCAGGTCACAAAGAGAAATAACGAAGTAAGTACAAATTTCTGATATAAATATTTAATTACTGGTTACTAGGCATAAAGGTATCGACAACTATCAATCTCTACCCCAGAAAAGATTTTCTGGGAAACATATTAACACATATTTTCTTCTTTGAGTACTCAGCATTTATGGGATGAGAAAACCGGGTGCTTTAAAAACTACGTTTGAAGCGTCTTTTTGGGGACGTGGATGGCCTAGTGGTTAGAGCATCCGGTTGTTGTTAACTCAGCAACGCGGAGTCCAACGTTCGAATCCCGCTGACGAAGAGTAAAATCTTCTGTGACTCATTCATTTATATTCATTTATATTCATTCATTTCCTGACGTCTAAATCCATTCGACTGATAAATTCTTGTAGTGAATATATTAATTGGACTGTATATAGATGACTAGAGAGAAATCTTTCTAGAGGTGATTTAACATTTAAAACGTTCAGAAATTGTTTCCCAAATAGTTTTACTCCTGACAACATCATATGAGATGGCCCAAAAGATAAAAATTAAGATACTCAAAGACTTAGTCTCCAATATCATTAAATGGTCTGTGACAGGAGTCGTTTCCTCTTTTTTACCGTATTACATTATATTTTATTTATCAAAATAATATAATGTATGGAGAAAGATCCAGGAAAAAAAATATAAACTTTTTTTAAAGGCAGCGGTGTATCAGACAGCAAATTTACTCATGATGAAGCTCCATGTTTCTGTACAAAGTGTGAGTTTTAAAGAGCTCAAAGTTACAGGTTTTTAATTGCCTTGGTGATAGTCTGTATCTGAATCATATTGGAAATTTATAAGAAATAATAAAAAAATATGGACGAATGTTATAACACGTCCTCGTTTCTCAAACTGCAGCAAGCAATCAAAACTGGATTTGTATGCAGACTTATACAACATTGGAAAATGTCAAAAATTAGAGGAATCAGAGTTAAAACTTCTGAAACAAGTCATAAATATTAAAATTCATTTATTGAATTACTAATAGATTGAGTTTGTAATTCTAAAAATTGAATGAGATTAAATTTTTATTTCCAAATTTCCAGGATGATATCAAAGTTTTTGATAAACATATAGATACCAATCATGCCAAAAGCGACTTATAGCTAGCATGGGAATCTTTTATCATAAATCTTGGGTTCCGTTAGGCTTATTTTTCGTTTACTCTATAAAGATGCAAGAGTTTGATTTCCTGATCTGCTTCTGAAAATTTAAAATAAAATTATTTTCATCACTTGAAGTAGAATCAACTGTTTATATATATATATATATATATATATATATATATATATATATATATATATATATATATATATATATATATATATATATATATATATATATATATATATATATATATATATATATATATATATATATATATATATATATATATATGTATATATATATATAAAAAAATAAATATATATTTTTAATATCTATATATATATATATATATATATATATATATATATATATATATATATATATATATATATTAGTAAAAAATGGTTGACAATAATAGGGTTGACAAAGGCAACGGTGTGGCACACAGTAACAGAGTCCTCTATCTTTATCTTTGAGGTGCAGTGCAGTACAATTTATTTGACTTCTTGTGTCATGCGGTGTTATGTTGGTGCCGAAAAATGCGGTGCTCGGGCAACACTCATCGGCAACATTTTCTAATACTAGTTGAAATTGTCACCACTATAAATCGTCATAACTAAAAAAATCGACATCTCTTGTTGATCAAATCACACACAAAATTTATGGTTGTGATGATTCCCCTAATCTGCGTCATCACTTCGAAAAGAAGGTTGCTATTTATCTGGTTGATAGGTATTGGGAGCACCCAAAAACTATTTAAAAGTTTTTCCTGTTCAAATTTGGCGATGATTAATTAAGGTAGGTATGACACCACCCCACTAATGTGTAGGAATAAGTAATACTGTGTAAAATATACATTGTCCAGACTTTGTTCTGGATATGACCCCTTCCATCAAGAATATAAATACAGATTAAACAAAACTCCCTCTTCTCCACTACCAAAGATGTTCATCCCCAACTCAAGACGATACAAGATACCTTTGCTAACTGCCTGACCTCACAACCGCAAGCGCGTCCATTCCATTACTTCCCTGGAGAATCTGCTTCTTGAACCTGATCTGATGGATGATTACCATCTGGCAGCCAATTTCTTGTAGAGGACGGTAGTGGCCGGAAGGCAGTAAAGTTATTTAAATATATATATAGATAAATAAATAAAAATATTAAATATATATATATATATATATATATATATATATATATATATATATATATATATATATATATATATATATATATATATATAGTCTATTTTGAGAATTTACTCTTAAGTCTCAAGATATTAGTTATATTTAATGAAAAAGAAAATCTTATAACAAAAGTGGTGCAAATTTTATTAAAGAAATTCAGCGTCTACAAAAAGACATAAAAAAGCCTTTTTCTATGTCTTCTTTTCGACTTATTTCTGACAACATTTGACAATAAGTAGAACCTTTATAAACTCTTCCAAGATCTTAGAATATTAGTTCATATATATATATGTATGTATATATATATATATATATATATATATATATATATATATATATATATATATATATATATATATTTATATATATATTTATATTTATATATATATATTTATATTTATATATATATATATATATATATATATATATATATATATATATATATATATATATATATATATATATATATATATATATATATATATATATCTATATACTATATATATATTTATAAATATATATATATATATATATATATATATATATATATATATATATATATATATATATATATATATATATATATATATATATATATATATATATATAATATATATATATATATATATCGTATATATATATGCTCATAACATATATATATATATATATATATATATATATATATATATATATATATATATATATATATATATATATAGTGAATTTATGCTTTCCGTCGAGACTTTCAATATAAACGTAAGCTCACATTTGAGGTAACCTCTTAATTAATTAAAGCGGAACATTTTTATTTCCATGAAATTAATTTATTGTTGAAAGAAAACTAAAATTTTAGGGTGCTATATCTGAAGAATAGAGGTAGAATGCGATAGGCAATTCAAATCTTTATTTTTACGAAGATTCCTAGCAACGATATGACTTAAATGAGCAGGGTTGCATAGTAACCCTCATTTATCATAGCATATTTCTCAAGGCAGTTTATTATTAATACAAAAACTGTATCAAAGAAGACAATCGGATCCCTTTTCTGGTCAATGAAATCGTGTTTCCATTTTTTCGTCTTCTCTACGCTTTGTGCATAAATAAGATCAACATTGAACAAGTCCAGTTTTGGGTTCAAAATGAAAAGCTCCTATTCAGTTGAAACGTCCAAAGAACAAACTAAACCCCACAAAAAAAGGTAAGGCATCACGTTGAATTTAGCGTTAGATAACCAACTGTGCCTTTAGAATTAGGCTGTATTCCATTTATAGTGATCCAAATGGAACAACGCAGGTATGTTTAAACAACAGAACAACCAACAATCTTAAAAATCAATATGCAGTATTCTCCATGCTCAGTCAGAGTACGTACCACCAAAACTGCAATACAGACTATTTTCTGTCCGAGTGCACATTGGGCTCCGAAGGATTACGTATTTCACGCGAGTGTTGTTGTGTCAGGGTCTTCTTTTGGCCTAGAGGGGATAAAAATGAACAGGCACATAGCGAGAGAAGAATAACGTTGAATCAAGGTTCCCATACTATTGAAAACAGGTTTCTTCCAGAGATAAGTGGCTCAGTAATTGGGGTCAACCAATCGACAATGTGTTGGATCCCCCACCGGTTCAGGGAGACCAACAGCAACCATAGAAGAAAAGGTCAGGGTCACCTAAGGGTCACTTCGGTGAAGAATGACAGATTTCTCCATCTGTCAGGTCTGCAAAATCGGTTTCAAGGAAGCGTTCAGCCGCAAAGCCTAATCCTTAGGTTAAACATGTGCCCATTTCCACCAAAAAAATCAAAGAAGACAGCATCGGATTGCTAGATTCACTGATCAGTCCCGATTCTCACTACATATACCATGCTGACGTCAACGAATGTAAAGACGTCTAGTAGGTTGAAGTGAGTCTTCCAACATTTCTCCAACGGTCTCTTTATGAAGTAGTTCTGTAAAGATGTGAGCTTGATAGGTGTGGAAGCCCGCACGAAGTTGCGCATACTGGGGTGCTTAACGGCAGAAAGGTTTGTGGACAACATCCTTCAAAAAAACCTTTTGTGCCTTTCAATGACATCACATTCCTATTACTCCATATCAATGCCAGACCGCAGACGATATTGGTCGTCCACCTGTACTTCGAAGACGCGGGAGAACCCGAACTTGAATCCCATAGATCATGTTTGGGATATGTTAAGGAGGGGTATCAGAGCCAGGGCACATACTTCTTCGACACTGAGGTGGTTTCGAACGAGTGAACGGAGAAGTGGGAAACATCCAGCAGGATGGAATGATTGAAGGAAGTGCGGATGGCTAGAGAAGCTACTGCCAACTATTAATTAGAGGTTTTGTTTTTTTCCGTTTTGTTATTTCTTGCAGTTTCATAACTCTATATTAAACCGAGAATTTTCGATCTTCGTGGTTTTTCCGATATTCTTTTTGTTTGTGCCAAATTTTTATAAATATAAGAAACACCATCGGTAGATGAATATTTTAATATAATATGGAACGACAGAACATTACTAGCAGTACGCCCATGTTATATCGTCATTTACTCCTAAATTCAAGTGCTGCGTTAACTTTGTATGGGAGTTAATTTACGATGATTTTAATCATCGAATTTATGAGCTTTATAAATTATTTCTACTATCGTAGCTTCCTTTGACCGAATACTCCCATCATCTGTTTTCAAGCATTATGATTCTTTTCAGTTCAAAACGTCCTTTTTGATAGCTGTTATGAAACAGCAAAATTAACTGTCCCTCATGTCAACATATATATATATATATATATATATATATATATATATATATATATATATATATATATATATATATATATATAGTGGTGACTCCGTTACTAGAACGACCTATTACTCGAAGAAATCGTTACTCGGATGGGAAATATAAAAATATAGTGACTCGTGGTTTCGGCGAACTGGTGTGAACCGGGTAGCTAGATTTGCCATTATATATATATATATATATATATATATATATATATATATAACTATACTATATATATATATATATATATATATATATATATATGCTATATATATATATATATATATATATATATATATATAACTGGTTCAATAGTTCTTAGCAGTTGGAGTTTATCTTCCTGGGGCAAGAATTAAAACTCGGCTGCGAACACGAGGTGGCGACAGGCTTAGATAGCCGGCCTTAAGGATTTGAATTTCCTGTAGTCCCCGTGTTACCCTCTGAAAGGGATAAAGCAGGTTAAATGGAAGTTATATATATATATATATATATATATATATATATATATATATATATATATATATATATATATATATATATATATATATATACTATATATATATATATATATATTTGCTTATCCTTTAAGATTTAATGATTTTTTTTTATACATTTTAAATTTCTCTTCAATAAAAGCCACAATCTACTATCCTTTAGATGTTATTATAATACAGGATTGATGTTTACGGAAAGAGGAAGAGAGATCTCAAATTTGAACTTTTCTATCTTCATACCAGGTATATATATATATATATATATATATATATATATATATATATATATATATATATATATATATATATATATATATATATATATATATATATATATATATATATGGGCGTGTTAGGTGTAAGAAGAATTACATAAATGGGAGAATAAATGAAACTACTACATTGAGATAGTTTGGTCATGTGGAAAGGGTGGGTGATAGTTGGTTAGCTAAGCTGAGTTTGCTGAGAATCGACCGGCTGAGAGACAAAAGAAAAGTGGATTAAATCAGTAAAGGAATGCCTGACCGAGATAAATGTGAGTTTGGCAGAGGCGAGAAGAAAGGGGCATGATAGGAGTGAATTTCGTGAATTTGTGAGGGGGTATGGTTGTCGTTCTAATATAAGTTTACTAATTTGTCACCCTTTCTTAAATGACGTGATAATGCACAGAGGATCTAAAAATAGTTCATTTTTATCACATTATTATCTTTATTCAACAATTCAAAACAGTGAGCTTAGCAAAAACAATTAGAACAAAAATAATGACTACAATTAAGACTTTACACCAGCCACGAGTATAATTTTTAATATCTAAAATATGAGCAATATTTTAAATACAATGTGTTACATTTCAATATATTGTTTATTACATGAATGAAGTTATATTGTAACTATCCCCTAGAATACCTCCTACTTGTTGAAAGAGTGGGCTTACTGGAGCTTCTACGGTCAACCACGGCTTCTATGAGATATGTATCCTCCATCAGTATATCTGGCTAATAGCATAATTAACCGTGTGGAACTTATTTGCCAAATTACTGACGGACCAGATAAGCACGGTTAGAGTAGATGTTAAATATTGTATAAGATTAAACAAAAGACAAGAAGTGTCTGTAATCTTAAAAACATCCACCCAAGTTAATGTAAAAGACAGATAGAACCCATTTAAGTATGGCTGTAGTAATAGAAGAGTCTTAGTATAAATTGTGTACATTGTGATAATAAACAAACAATGTACTCGTATTTGTTGTTATGCTAATTTTGCACACAAGGTGCTTACGATCTCTCTATCGACAATTGTCAACGCGGTTTTAAAACCCCCAAAAAAAAAAAAAAATTTTTTTTTAGCTACGATAATGTAGGCAAATAGCCTTATAAATTATCGCAAACGGTAAATATTAAATGAATTTAAATCCCAAAGTTTCTATCAACTTTGCAAGAAAAATATTGATAACAAATTCGCGAAATTATCCACAAAAGAATCAAAGTTCAAATAAAAACTAAGTTATTTGAATGTATCGACGTAAGAAATCAATATGAAATTTAGTAAAAAACTATTTGAAAATAAAAAAAATAAAAATATTTCTTAAGTTCAATTTCTGTCAATAACTAATAATAATAATAATAATAATAATAATAATAATAATAATAATAATAATAATAATAATAATAATAATAATAATAATAATAATAATAATAATAATAATAATATTAATATTAATATTAATAATAATAATAATAATAATAATAATAATAATAATAATAATAATAATAATAATAATAATAATAATAATAATAATAATAATAATAATAATAATAATAATAATAATAATAAAAGTAATAATAATATATTTGATATTTAACATTTTTATTTGCTTATTTAAATATTTGTTTCTTTATTTAACATCATAGTTCTGGAAGAGATAACTGAAAATGTTTTTTTATCTCCTTTTCCTACTTCCAGGAGATGTAGTATCAATTATATAAAATACTTTTAAAAGTGCATGAAATTAGTTGGATTTTCATTTATATATAGAATAAATGGTAGAAGTTAAAACTACAGATCCAAAACTAACCATCATCTTCACACGATTGCTCTTTCGAAGACCTAATATATACTGAACTTTTAAGAATTATAATTCTTAATTGAAGAAAATCTAGTAGAACTGATTTTGTTCAATTTGCAGAAAATTGCCAAACTTACGACAGAAGCAAGTAGTGACAATTCCCGTGGGGATTGAAAAAAATAAAACAGTAAAAATCAGAAGTATTCAATGAGTAATGTCATCACAAAGAAAGTGATAAATTGGACTCACTGGCAACTTTATTTACATCTTTAAATATGAAATTAAAATATGATTAAGCTCTCTCCTGTTCTTGGAATGACATACTCAACACATCAGAAATTAAATAATTGACAAAAAAATGAAAAATATCCTTAAAAAATTTCCCTAAATAAAATCTGCAAAGGGAAGTAGGGATATTAATTAAACTGAAATAAATGTATAGGAAATAATATCTAGCTTGTGTCCAGTTTTAATTGGCCAACACAGCACTAAATTCACTATTAGAAATTGAAACCATCGAGGAAAATTTTTAATTGTTTCCATTCTCTCTCAATTAAAAAAAGATTAGAGAGTACCCTAAATTACCAAGCCCATCTGAAAAGGACGCCAAAAAAGGGGAAGTTTGCTTCCATTATAATAGAGGCAGTCCAAAATAAATTTAACGACTACTTTAAGCTGCTATGAGTAAATTGATCTAGAAGATTCAAGGAAGTTCCTTCGTTTCAGGTTAAATGGCAAGAAAAAATTAGGGGACTGAGACGATCTGCAAAGCAGCTGCTATGAGAAGGAGTGTGCCTTCAAGATCGATCTGAACTTTATATAACCTAAAAACATGCGAAAGGGGTTACCATTTATGTAATTAATTAATAATTGAAATTATTTATTAATCACAGATAAATTATAAAAGTCATATCAAAATATGTGTAATATAAATAACTTTCAAACAGGGAAAGAATATTACACAAAATTAATTGCGAAAACAAGGAAAAAAGACACCAAATAAATCAGGTGACTTGTGATATCAAATCACATGTTGATAACAAGATGGTTAATATTTCAATAGGAAATTAAATAAATAAATTTACTAGTAATCAAACAATGGTATAGTAATTTTAAATGTACCAGAAGATACAGCACAGTTTGCTGATCAAATGATGTAAATTTCAAGTTTGTGTGCAAAGTGAATTCCGAAAAATGTTGAAAACGAAAAATGTTGAAAACAAAAAACGTTGAAAATTCGTCTTATTAATAAATTTATGAATAGGTTTGAATTTTCAAAAATCTTAAGCATCATTCATTTTGTGGCAAAACCTTTTCACGCTATATTGTGAAGAATGATCTTCGAGCTCAGTTAGTAGTTGCTTTATGTGTTTTTCATAATAATTTTGTCTTTTAATTCAATTTTTTTTTAGTTTGTTTTCAAAAAATTGTTTTGTTCTTCTTGGGTACATTCTTCTTGCCTTTTCTGGTGATGCTCTTCAACTCATTGCTGAGCTCTCATCTTTCCCTTTCAAAACGATACTTTATTGCCTTTCCAGTTATTTATTTTTGTTGTGCTTCGATCTTTTATTTCAAACATAGCGCATCTTCATCTGATTTACGTTGTGCCTGCGCTTTTAATAAATTAATCTAGTAACAGAAATGTGACTACGATTTAA
>JABUQX010022338.1:0-12500 GCA_015478945.1 Trachelipus rathkii | reverse complement strand
ATATATATATATTATATATATATATAGATATATATATATATATATATATATATATATATATATATATATATCTATAATATATGGTTATATATATATATATATATATATATATATATATATATATATATATATATATATATATATATATAGTTGCTCTTGTACTCTTCTGGAAGGTTTCACAGGTATCCTGAACCCCTTGGGCCTTCTTTAAGGAATGGTCCCCACATGTCATTTTATACTACTTAGCCATTGTATATGCGAACAGGACGTTTGCGCATACATGTATATGCATCATGCGCTTGCGCATAACATCTTCTTATCTTCTGATGCGAATATCCCACCGCAAGGAATTAACATTAAATTGCGGGAATTTAAAAAAGTGACCTATAACAGTCACTAACCGAACTGCAACGCGACCCCTAACCACTCAGGCAAATGTATTGAACTTAACAGATTGGGCTCTCTGAATGCCCATTAATATATAAACATTTAGTCGTTACATATAAAGGGTTTATGCATACCAAAAATTTGGAATCAGCAATTTCCATACTTTTCCCAAATTAAATCTGGAAATTTTAGATCAATTTGCATTTATATTTATATATATATATATATATATTATATATATATTATATATATATAATATATATATTATATATATATTATATATTATATATATGATATATATATATATATATTATACAACTTATTCTTCTAGAACAGCGAGAAGGACGTGAGAGAGAGAAGGAGTAAAGCCGCTATCATCCATACACAACATACATACAACATACATATATAATACTTACACACACACACACAGCACATCCGTTACGCTTATACACACACACACACCGCTAGGCTACTTATACAACACACATACACCCGCAAAGAGACACTTACACTCATACCTACATACCTAACAATACACACACACATGCCTAGACACATACACCCTTCCCTATATACACACACCCACCCTTTCCGACCCCTGACATGGATACATACACCAACCCTAGCTCACATACATCTACACACACTATGACACTTATACGACCTTGCACCCACCCTAGATACATACCCCCACCCTAGATACATACACCAACACACAACAAAAAAACCACACCTACACATTTACACACATACACCACTGAGATACATACACCCTAGCTCACACCTACACCCACGCTTACACACACTATGACACTTAAACACACACACACACTCCGCTAGTGAGGTTAATCTTTATCACACACACACACATACCCACTAGGCTTTTTATACACACAATATACATCCACCCATTAGCACTTACACTGGAACATTACATCTCGCACCCAAAACAAACAAACACACTATTTTTTGCCTAGACATATCTACACACCTTTATCCCTTTTCTACACACACACACCCTACCCGCTTACCCATACCCCGCCCATAGATACATACACCCCCCGCCCTAAGATACATTTACACCACCTAGCTTCACACCTAATACCTTACACCTACCACCCACACATGTATCAATATATAATTAATATATATATATATATATATATTATATATATATATATATATATATATAATAATATATATTATATTATATATATTATTATATATATAATAATATAGTATATATATAATATATAAGATAGACACTACATTATACACCTTTTACGTTTAAAAAAAAATGATCATGGTCATCAAGGGAACGGTATCGCAGAGGATGCGTTTGGGTGGGAGGTTAAAGCTCCCCCAAGTGCAGCGACTAATTCACAATTGATGAGTCGAATACTGAGGTCGTCTGGTTGTTAGTTACACTAAAACCAGGAAAAGTCTTGAAAAGAGAGCTTAATTAACATTAAAAATTAGAAATCTATTTAATAAGTTATACCAATATAAATAATTGAAAAAAGAATTGAGGAAGGAGAAGAAGAAAAAAAAAAAACCAGAGTGACTGATATATAATCATTTTATTATAATTATTATATCCGAAATTTTATATAAAAACATATACTTTACAGGACTTAAATCAGTTAAACAGTAAATCAATAGAGTGTGTACCTAGCAACAAAGGGATTAGTATGCTTTTTTTTACTGCTTTACTGCTTTATCTCATTTATTACTGCTTTATTGTTTTACTGCTTTAAACATCTTACTATTTATAAATTACATACCTTTAAGCGAGGTTTAAATCAGTAAATCAATAGAGGTCCATGTTACCCTAGCAACAAAGGGTATATAGTAGGGCTTGTGTTTATGCTTTACTGCTTGCCTTTAAACTTCATTTGTATTACTGCTTTAACTCATATTATTTATTAAATTTACTATACCTGTTTAAAGCAGTACATCATGTTTATCAATAGATGTCGTGTTGCCTAACGACCAAGCGGCTTTAGTATTGTCTTTTGTGTTTTACTTTGTTTTACTGCTAATCTTCAATGTTTTTACTGCTTTAACTTCATATTATTATTAACATTACATAACCCTTAAAGCAGTAAATCAAGTAGTTAAATCAATAAGAGGTGTTACTAATCACCAAGCTGCGTTAGGAATGGCTTTCTGTTTTTTCTGTTTTTACTGCTTAACTCATGTTTACTGGCCCTTTAACTCATTGTTTTATTGCTTAATTATCATGGTTTTACTGCTTTAAACTCATATATTTATTTTAACATTATGTTTTTCATTTTGTTTTAATACTTTTACATTTTAATTTTTACTATTTATTTTTTATTTATTTTATTATTATTTTTATTTATTATTATACTTAGTGTCATTATTTTACTTCATGCCTATTGTTATTATTATTTTCAGAAACAACACATACACACATCACACACACACACAACACACAACACACACACAACCCGCACACTCACTTACCACACATAACGTATTAAATTTATTAAAACATTTTATGTCATTAATTAAAACCGTACATTTATATTTACTCATTCAAATATAACACTAAAAATTATTTCAAACGAATCAGTTTCTTAAAAACTTCTATTAATAAATCAAATCATTAGCTTTTTGAACGATAAGGGAAATTTATTATTAACTGTTAATACTTTTTTTTATTAAATTTTATAACTATCAAGTGTTTAATTATATAATTTTTACTAAAATTTTTATTTGAAATTTTATTAAAACATATATTTACGTACCTTAAAGCAATAAATCATGAAATCGTATAAGGGGCAAGCCCCTAGACCCCTCTACACCAAGGCTATTGCCACGTTTTGTTCCTTTCATATACTGAGATACTGCGGATTACAACTCACGTAGTGTCAAAACTTCATAATATATCTTTTGTCCTTTAAATATCCTAATGAATGGTCAATGGGAACTACTGTATAAAAAGTTAGTACTTATAAAACGGACATGAAAATAGCACAAAAATATCGAGTTACTAAGGCAATAAGTTCTTCTCGTCTAGAACGAGTTCTAAAAAGACTGCGACTAATCAGTCGCATTGCTATGGACTCTAATATTAAAGAGATTCAGCTGGTTCCATAGATGTTATTGTCTCTATATATTCTTTTTTTTTTCTCTCAATGTTTTAATTTAGCAATAATTAACGATTAGAAATTAAGCTTCATAATTTTTGGTGTAAAAACTATTCACGATCCACTTTATTCCATTATGGGAGTCGTGGGTGAAGTCGGTTTAGTATCTGGTTGTTTCTTCAAGACTCTGACTCTCGGAGTGGGAGTCGGTTGTTTTGTAAAATCGACTCGGGGAGTCGGATAGGCAGAGAGAGAGTGGTCGAAAGCTATTTTATCTCTGACTAACGTCTCTCTTCTGAATAAAATATAATTCGTATATATATATAGTAATTATTTCTTTATATATTTATATAATATTAATCTTAATTGTACATTGTACAAATCTCACGAGAAATATCATCATAACAATAGCCTCAGCACTTACCTTATCAGATAGTTACTGAACTATGTACCTACTCTCATACTCTGTTAAAAAATGGTGTTTGATATATATAATAAATAACTACTATTATAGGTGCCTATATAATTTAGATTAGTACCATATTTATTGTACCCCGTGGGCTAATATTTGTAAGTTACCTTATATATATGATGAGGGGGTGAGCAAGAGTGGGAGACTGATGTGACTAGGAATGATAGTAGGAATGTCATGTATTTACTATTTAGCTGAGCATCTGTAACGTGCTCGTTTTAAAATGTTTTCGGTTGTGCTCGAAGGATATCAAAGACTACATGGGGTTAGGGCCTAAAATTTATGTCCCGTTAATATGGTGAGGTGAAACTTCTTTGTTAGAGATGATTGTCGGAAACAGGGTGTATTTAGATAAGAATCCAGCGTGTAATAATAGTAGGAGTCGATAATAGAGAGGTGTTAATTGCAGAGAGTATGGAGGACAAGAATGAAGTGCGAATAGTTGGAGTGTGTAGAGTATTATTTAGTTATAAGTAGAGGAGATTCAAACTGAGAACATGTAGTATTAGAAGTAAGAAAGGTTTTCAGATTATTTAGGGATGGATTGGCGCGTAAGGGAAGGGAGGGATGAAGGGAAATGCGATAGATCACAGAGTAGGAAAAGGAATGGCATTGAATGGTTTGAGGGAATTATGGAAAGGGGGGATTTATCACATATAAACTTAAGATAGGTATGTTTGAAAAAATTTGTTGTTCCAGCGGTACTATATGGGTGTGAAACATTGGGGCGGGTTGAATGTAGGTCACAAGAAGAAATCTCTTGTGAGGTGTGTTGAGAGATGAAAGGGGTCGAGAAGCAGTATGGTGGTTTAGTAAAGAGAGAGGATTAGGAATAGAGGGTAATAGAGTGAGAGATGTGATTGGGAAGAATGGTTTGGTGTGAGAGAAGAGCGGATGCAGTATATGTGGAATGTTAAGATGGTGTTGTGTGGACATCTTGTTGGTGGAGAATATGGAGCGCTGAGGGTGGTTAGGAGAGTTTGGAGGTAGGCGAGAGGTGCGGATAGTGAAGAAGAGGAAGGTAGGTGGACCTCAATGAAGAAGGTTGGATGGATGAATAAAAGTGGAGAATGCTCCGTGAAGGGAGAGGGATGAGTGTGGAGAGAGGTGTGATAGGTTGTTGGGCAAGAGATAGATATATGAGAAATGGAGTGAGGTGGTATTTGTGAGTGCCGAGATGAAATGTAAATATGTATTTAGGGAAGTCGCTACGTACCTACGTATCCCTCGCTTTAGCGAGGAATAAGTGTCTGGTTATATAGATGTAATAATAATAATATGTATATTATTAATAATAAACAATTTATATATTTTTCTAAATATATATTCCTAATAGACTAACGATATTATTAATCCTATAGTAGTAATTTATAATGTAAATATAATGATATATTTAATCTTATATTAGTTCTTTAATATATTATTGATCTTTGATAGCTAGGTATGTTGATTGTGATTTTTATTTAATATTTTCTTTATATTATTAAGACTCCTACGAATATACTTACATTTTAAAAAGAAATCATTAAGTCTAGTATTATATATTATTATAGCTGTTATATCACTTGGAAACATTCTTTAAGTGATAATTGTATCATATTTAAAAGTATATATATTAATATATATATATATGTTTAGTTTTACTAAGTGTATTCATATTTTATAAATTACTTATCTAACATATTTAGAGGTGATAAATATATATATTTATTATATATAAATTTTATTATATATAGTTTAAGATAATAATATAATATATAATTATTCATATATATAATTATATATTAATATAAGTGGCATTGAATTAGACACGATGCCACCGAGACACAATCAGCTAATCCTATCATAACAAATAATAAATAAAGAGCGACCACGCAAATCTGACTCAACCTCGCTCAGCATTCCCGGATGCCGGCACAACACCGACAGCCCACTGACCCAGAAATTACAAAACTGACAAACGCGGCCGTTACCGAAGTCTCCCGATATACTCCCATAACCTACCTCGCGTAATGGTGGGAGTGGCTCGACTTCTGATCACCCACTGCCCTACTGGTACAATGCTCAAAAAAGGCAAACCAAGAGGAACACATCATAACGCCAAACTTGAAAACGTAAACAACACAAGCAGCCACATCAGAAACCCACCCCAACCAACCAACATGCACATCACCACAGACATAACACTATTCTCACCAATCTACACACAAAACTCCACTGGTTAACACAAACCGATCTAAACTCAACCACCTCCATCATTATAAAAATACCAAAAATGTCAACAAACCAATACTACCCACTCAGAAAAACTTACACCAAACTAACAAAAAGCAGACTGTTCAACCAACTTACTAGAAAACAACATACGGTTACATCCCTAAATATCACAAATGCACCAAACACTCAAGAAAAGCCATACAAAAAAACTTCACTTTCTCTAATCCGAAAAGCAGGCTAACAAGGTCCATTTCCCTGAGGATATATATATCAAAAAAATAAACCAACCCTAGCACCTGAAATAGAACAACTTAATGAAACAACGCAAAACTCACTCAGGAAAAATAATACCCACATCACTCCAAATGACACCACAGATTAACGCCTTAAACACCAAATTATAAACTTAACACACACATCATTTCCAAACCTTCCTCACCAAAAACACCCAACACACGAATAACACCAGAATGTGGGAAAACAATAAATTACACTGAAAAAAGCTGAACCCAAACCAACGACACATTACCCTATGAATACATAAAAACCCAAAAACATACAAAAACCCTAATCCAACAAACAACATGCAAACATTTTTGCCAACTCATTTCGCAAAGGCAGAGTCAAAAACCCATACACCCTCAAAACAGGAAAATCATTAAAGCTCTCAAGAAAAAATCAACCATGGACGCAACAATAGAAATAACCACAAACGGATCTAGAAAAACATAACAAAGACATTCAAAAACTCACCTGCAACTGGCACAGACAACATCTCAAACAAACACCTAGGGAACACAGCATTACCTTCAATTAGCACAAATTATATAAATAGTCCAATCAGCCTAAATTTTCATTTCCCCTATCTTGAAAAAGCTATCATTATACCTATACTAAAACAGGAAAAGGAGCCCCTCTGACCCTTCATATATCGCCCATCTCCTTATTATCAACACTTGCAAAACTACTAGAAAAAACAAGCTAAGACAAAAATAACTCCACCATGCATCATCCGAGAGACGCAAATTCCCAACACATTTCAAACAAAACCATTCAACTTTAAAACCACGCTCCTAGAACATTATTCAACCTACCAGTCAACAACGCTAAACTCATAAAACGCCACTCACTAGAAACAATCATTAGCAATCAACAATCAAAAATTAATTCAATACAGTACCTTAAAACCTAACTGATCCACAAAATAACAAGATCTAACATCCCCAGCAACCTAAGAAATGGATTTCCAATTTCCTATCAGGAAGAACATGCAAACAAACAATACAAAATCCAGAACAGTAAACATCAACAACTTCATAATGGGAGTACCCCAAGGGGCGCAATACTGTCCCCCACACTATTCAACCTATTCACGGCTGATCTCTGCAACCACAACAGACCACACAATCATAACAACCTGCACAGATGACATTCAAAGCCACTACACACCAGAACCTAAACACAGCCACTAACCTGACACAACAATGCATCAACCAGCTTCAAACATGGCTGACAGAAAACAGAATGTCTGCCTCACCAAACAAATCTTCAATTTCATTAATCACACTGACGGCCAACTTGGCACCACACCCCCCCAAGTCTATTTAAACAACATTGCCATACTCTTCAGCAAAACTCAAAAAATCCTCAGAGTAATACTAGACACTCATCTCACCTTCACAAACACACACAGACAACATAATTTCATCTGCAAACAAGAAATTGAGCATAATTAGGAACCCATCACTGACGCAGAAATTCAATAATACTAATAAACAAACCATCCCTTTACTTACCATTATCAAACTAATACATTCGTCTGACTCCTAAACTATGCCTCTCTAACTTGGCACCCCCTACTTTCGTCAATGAGTACTATGAATATAGCATTAGTCTCGCACCAACGGTGAATTATAATTGGTGGGTGAATGACTTGATGAACTGATGCAAATAATTACAATTACTAAATCCTTTATTTTTAATGAGGTGCAGAATTACTTACTGCTTGAGTTTTGGCTCGATTCAAGAAAGTTAGTACTGTCTTGCCTCCTAATTATTAATCAGACTGTGCGCTTGATAATTTACACTTTCTAGCTCATTCTTCGAAATAGCAGTAGCCGGTATGTTGATAGGAAGGTGTTTAATCTATTTCTGCAATTGTACAGAGTCTCTGACCTCAATTAGTAGAATAACCTTTAAAGAATATGTAAATACATACATTACCTTATTTGATATATATGATATATATGGTAGCGATAGTTAAATAAATTAATAATCTCCGGAAATTAGTATCTGGACAGCTCGATGTAAGAATTATAAAGATGTACCCTTTGCAGCTGAGCTGTCAGAGGATAGTGTGTTGTTACTCCTACGAGTTTCGATTCTGGAGGATGTTACAACTTTCATGACGTTGTTGCTTCACTCGAAGAACACTCAGGTATGATTCTGGAAACAGTACATTTTGCTTGTTAGTAACACAACTAGTATCTCCAGTTGTATGTGAATTGAGGTTTTTTATGTTTGTCTTATAAAAGTATAAACCATGTGTATTGACCTAATTAACATCTCTACTATATCTGAGGAGTGGACGATTAGATATGATACAAAATCATGAAGAAGCTTACTCCTCATAAGATGTAGAAGTGTACTTGTGATTGGGTTCGCCTCTGCTCGAATTATAAGTATGCCAAGTGATATATCAATACATACGTAACAATAAAGATACCTCTCAATCTTGTAAAATCTATAGTTAAATTATGAAAATGTTTGATGCCTAAGAAGTCAATAACAATGATGATAGTCGATCGGGAAAGTAAACGAGTTAGTTGAACATGACATAGGACATAAATGGACATTAGACATGAGATGAACAGTTAATGTACAGGAAGAAATATGATTAATAATTAAACCTGCATTAATTCCTTTTACATTGAATGGAAACCATGCAATAATGGTGATATTGAGATCTCCATATTATAACGCAGACTACACCTAACACGTTGATTAAACAAACATCCACCAGAAATTAGTCACTCAGAATTTTCCCTTTACTATCTCAAGCAACCAGGTCAGTCGATATCCTATGGCTCAATATTAAGTATATGTCAAGCGAGCACCTCACGCAGTATACTTACAATAAATTTAAAAAACCAGAGCCCTCTAAATCATACACAAACTCATCAGCATAAATACTATACATGAGCCGCAAAACTGTTAACCAGTGATACCGAGCATAGGCACACATCTCATCTTTGTGTTCTCCGTCCTCTTTTAAGATTAGATTATAACCCAGAGCAATCTGGAACATGTATCCTGGGAGGATAATCGGGGATGTCAGACCACGATGCCGCGCCACGGCTACCTGGTCCGGTCTGTGTGGGTCCTCCCATGACGCGAGGAGGGGGTGGTCAGATGATGTCTTTACTGACAAGGTTTTTTGGGTTATTTTTTTTCTCTATTGTTATATTAGAAGGTAAGGTTGGTGTTATGGGTTTCTTAAAAGTTATATATTTAGCATAAGATGGTACTATTTAATATTAACTATATTTATGTTTAAAATACACAAGTAGGTATCAAGTGTTATATAACCATGTCAATTATAATTAAACTTATCCATACTCTCTTATTATTATATATAGTATGTTTGTATATAAGAATACCGCGATAATTTCTCTATTTATAATATGACTATTCACAATGTATAGATATAATAGTATTATATATTTATGTAGTAGTTATACATATAATTATGATTATTATACTTCAATATATATTATACTATATATCTTAGAATAGTATTTGATATATTTCTTTGTGTTGGAGGGAGTGATACGAATGTCTCTTCATGAATATATATCATGAGGGACTATCTATTGGATATGTTAGTATAGTGAGCATAATACGAATGTATGAGGAGAAGTGAGAGGTGATGGAAAAAGTTTTAGAAAGGGTAAGTGCAAGTGCATTTTAAGATCTGGGTAGAGGATTAACCATCGGAGAATAATCTCACTTGGTTGTAATAAACACTGTTGAGTTTGTGTACGCGAGATGAAATTTGTACATATGTAATCATAAGTAAACATGATTGAGAGAAAATGAGAGAGAGAAAATAATTGACTGTAATTTGGTTTTATGGACTTGCAACAGGGTTATGACAGGATTAATAGGGAAGCTCGTTGGGGTGTTAGTTAATATATATATATATATTAGGTATTTGTGTGGGAAACGAGTCTTCATGATTGGAATCTAAAAGTAGTAATATGATATCATTAAGTGAAGTGTTGTGTAAAGAAATATAATACACTTGTAGATGGATACTGAAGCGAAGTGTTTACTGACGACATAGACACTCGATAATTTAAGAGTGGGTTTTGGCTGAATGACATACTGAATGGTGTTTAAACGCAGGGGTTGTGTACAGTAACTCGCATAGAATAAAGAGTTAGGCTTATTATGCTAGTGATCGGAGGCAGCAGTCCCAAGTGTTGGAGATGTACGCGTAGTAATCATATGTGAACACCATTAAGTTAGCTATGAAGTTTATAACTATTTAGCGGATCATTCCTTGTTGGATATGAATTTTAGACAGAGAACTAGACGTAAATGGTTGTAAAGTGTAGTATGAAAGCTGTGAATGATTGGAACGATGGTCTGGTAGCCTAAGATTTAAATTCCTTGGTGAGGAATGTGGCGGTCATAAGTCTTGAGTGCGCTAGGGTTTTGTATGAGAGTATGTTGTTTACCTGATGTTAATGTATAGTGAAACTTATGATGTGGAAATAATTGATCTAAGGTGCAATGTTATCAGATGGACAAACTTAGGATTGTTTTAGTGTGAGGAGGAATGGATAAAATGAGTAATTAACGCATTAGAGAGTTGTGTGATGTGAAGAAAGGAATAAGTGAGAGTACATTGAGGATGGTTTGGTCATTATGGAAAGACAGTTGTATCAAAAATGATAATCGGGATTGGTGTAGGCAGATACTGATCCTTATTAGTAGATGTAAGTGTAGTTGGTGCTCGGGACCTTAGGACACTTATGACCAAATTACTAACTTTTGCTCTCAATATTTTTTTTCTCTGTCCTGTATTCGGCGAGAAAGGGGGGGGAACAGGATAATAAGGGAAAAAGTGGAAGTTTGAGTCAATTTTAAATAGTGCGCAGCTGCCTGAATGAAGGCTTCGGTGGAAGTTTGGCAATGTGGTGGTGGGGGTATGGTTGTGGCCTGGCCAGGGTTGAACTCCACATGACTAGCATACCACGTGAGAGTTCTCCAGATTGTGCCGTCGGCTTCGCTCTCCATGACAACCCTAGGGGTTGGGATTTTTCTGACTGGGAATGGAACTCTCATTGGTCGGTAATGCGGCTTATTCTGCTTGTGGACTTGCATTCATGTTCTTCTAATTTAACTCTGTTCTGCTTTTCGGTTTATGCGTTGTATATAGGCTTATCTATAAACGTTATATGTGTATATCTACTATATATAATATATGTAATTATATATAATTAATTATTATATATCTATTATACTTAGTGTAAATTATAATTATTATTCACTCAATGTTATAATATATATTATATATAAGTTAAATTTTTTAATTAATATAATTTATAATGATATTATACATCTTAAGAATTAATATAAATTATTTAAAAACTTTTTTTTTAATAAATTAACAATAATATTAGATTAAATTTTTGGATTTTTTTACCTAGACAACACCTACTCAACTATTATAAACACATATCTTCATATAACAGTTACCTAGATATATATTAACATAACTTAATGTATTTTAATAATTGTAAAGTTTTTGTATTACTATCCTCATTAAAATAGATTAAATAAAACCATATACAGCATACTACTTGCTATTACAATATATATACATAAGTTTAAATGTATAACTAAGTTTATTAAATTTTAATCATTATTATCATATGACTAAGTAGTGATTAATATAGGTATAACTTATAGTATATAGAAATTAACATGTTATTTATATACTATAATACCTTAAATTATATACCAATATAAGCATATATATCGTATGTTTATAACCCTCTGAAAAAGGGGAAGAAATATAAAAGCACTATTATCAATCTGGATAGATCTCTCAATATCACATTAACGGATATATAGTATATAAATATATCATAGTCTAATATAAGAGTATAAAGATAGATTTATAATATCCTGATTTACGGACTCAAATCACATAAGATAAAGGAAAAGCATTTCCTTATATACTTACTGACTAAAATAAGGATATACTTATATATAACCTTAATATCCAATCGTGT
>JABUQX010022337.1:0-15707 GCA_015478945.1 Trachelipus rathkii | reverse complement strand
AGATGCGTAAGTTAAAATTTGGAAATCTCCCGAGAAATTGATGTTATATATCTTAAATTGTCTTACTACATTTATTAATAAAATTCTCAAGTTCTATAATTTGCATCTTTCCAGGTTTTGGAGTATTAGGTTGCGATAGATTTTTTATTCGTGAACGAAAATATTAGATTCCGTAAATAAATAAATGTACACTAATATTGTTATAAATATTAAATGTTACTAATTTAGAAAAATGGCGTTAGCCTGAAGTCTAAATGATTCCAGGTTTTGGAGTAAAGTAATAGGTTGCGATAGATTTTTTTTCTGGAACGAAAATCCGTAGATTTCCAAATTCAAAATTTTGAAATCTCCGAAAATATTGTTATTATATCTTTTTTGTTACTAATTGAATAATAAAATCGTTGCCTGAGATCTGAAATGGATTCCAGGTTTTTGATAATAGGTGGCGATAGGACTTTTTATTTCTGGAACGAAAATACTTAGATTTCCGTAATTTCAAAATTTTGAAATCTCCGAAAATATTGTATGATATCTTTAATTGTTTACTAAATTTAATAATAAAATGGCGGTTAGCCTGAAGTCTAAATGATTCCAGGTTTTGGAGTAATAGGTTGCAATAGATTTTTTTCTGAACGAAAAAAATACTTAGATTCCGTAAGTTCAAAATTGGAAACTCCGAATAATATTGTTTGATATCTTAATTGTTACTATTATTAATAAAATGCCGTTGGCCTGAAGTCTGAATGATTCAGGTTTTGGAGTAATAGGTTGCGATAGATTTTTTATTCTGCCAAGCGAAAAGTTACTTAGATTATCCGTAAAAGTTAAAAATAGAGTACAAATATTTTATGATATCTTAAATTGTTACTTAATTTATTATTAATTATGCCGTTGGCCTGAAGTCTGAATGATCCAGGTTTTGGCTCAGTATAGGGTGCGATAGATTTGTTATTCTGGAATAACGAAATACTTAGATTTCCGTAAGTTCAAAATTTGGAAATCCGAAAATATTGTTATATATTTTAAATTGTACCCATAGATAAATTTAAAATGCCGTTGGGCTGAAGTCTGAAAGAGTCCAGGTTTTGGAGTAATGATAGAATGATAGAATTTTTATTCTGGAACGAAAATACTTAGATTTTCGTAAGAGTTCAAAATTTGGAAATCTCCGAGAATATTGTTATGGAATATCTTAAATTGTTTACTAATTATATAAAATGCCGTTGGACTGAAGTCTGAAAGTGAGTCCAGGTTTGGATAATAGTAGCGATAGGATCTTAGAAACACACTTTATCACATAATCATATACGCATATTATATCCACAACCCGTCTTCTAGGAGACATCCTACATACATTCCTTTATCCTATATATCCCTTGTGTGGGAGAGAAAGGGTTCGCACAGAGTATGTTCGTGGCCATGTGCGTAGAAGGCGAACAACGGACGTTGGCTGTTAGGCTGGCTGCCCACTACCACTTATCTTTTGCCAGGAATGCTAATGCATGCCTCGGAGAAGTTCGTGATCGCCGTAAACGGCCTTCTATCTTTTGGCGAAAATGTATTAATCGTATGGGTACATGAAATCGCAGAGGAATAAATGTTGAGGAGAAGAGGAGAGAGTGATGGATGTATTTAGGAAATTACTATTAGTATTTATTGTGTGAGTACTAGAATTCTTAAGGTTATATTTAAGTTTGAAAAGGTCAAAATTTTTGAGGTTACGACATATGGTCCATCTGAGGGTAATGTTGAAGAAAGTGTGATTTTTGGGTTAATCTGAATGATGTTTTGGATGGGGTGAGTAAGAGATTCAGTTCATTTGCCGCATATCTGCCTACCCAAGGATTTTTTTTTACAGTTGTCACCACCATTCACGGGCAAAGCCATATTCAAGGAGGGGTTATAGTACGCTCAAAAGTTCACCCTCAAGTGTAAACTACGCATAATAACACAGACGCAAGCTTTAAAGTGAGGAGATTAAATTCAGCAGAAAATACAGAAGCTTTACGAGAATTCAACATAACAGAGGTGGGAAAAGAATCACCACAACGAACTAGCCTGGAGTTACCAATGTCAAGCACAAATCGTGCCAGAACAACATCCCATGTGGCTACGAGGTGATGGTCAAAGTGGCGCACCGATTGATAAGTTCCCCTCAAGCACCTGCCGCTGCAAGGTACCTAAGTAGATTATTTAAAGCATCAACTGAATCAAATACTTAAGAGAAGTGCAAAACTCGAAAATTTCGACATGCCATCATACCCGTGTATACTTCGCCAAACAACCTTTTTAAAAAATATAGATGAATATGGAAAATAATTCATAATTAATTTATAAAATGCCGTTAGCATGAAGTTTGTCAGAACCTAAATTTGGAGTAATTGGTAGCAGTAGATTGTTTTATGGTACGAAAATACTTAGAAGTGCAAAACTCGAAAATTTCGAAGTGTGTGGAAATACTGTTATGGTTGTTGAAATCCTCATATTTAATTTAGTAAAAATGCCTTTAGACTTGAAGTTTGTCAGAACGTTAAATTTTGGCGTAATTGTAGCAGTAAGTTTTTTTCTGGGTACGAAAAAATTACATTAGAAGTGCAAAACTCGGAAAAGTCGAGGTGTGGAATTCTGTATGGTTCTGAAATCGCTCATAATTAAGTTATAAAATGGCGTTAGCATGAAGTTTGTCAGAACTTTAATTATGGAGTATTAGGTAGCAGTAGATTTTTTTTCTTACACAAAATGACTAAAAACAAAAACTCGAAAAAATTCGAGGTGTGTGGAAATACTGTTATGGTGGTTGAAATCCTTCATAATTAACTTATAAAATGCCGTACCATGAAGTTTGTCAGGACTTAAATTTTGGAGTAATTGGTAGCAGTAGTCATTTTTTTCTGGTACGAAAATACTTAAAAGGTGCAAAACTCGAAAATCTCGAGGTGTGTGGAAATACTGTTATGGTTTGGTTAAAATCCTTCATATTTTTAAAGTTATTTTAAAAAAAAAAAAAAAATTTTATTGGGACCGGTTTTAAAAGCATTTTTTTTTTGGGGGGGGGAAAAGTTTGTCAGGTCTTATATTTTGGAGTAATTGGTAGCAGTAGATTTTTTTTCTGTTATAAAAATACTTAGAAGTGCAAAACTCGAAAATTTCGAGATGTGTGGAATTCTGTTATGGTTGTTGAAATCCTTCAAATTTAAGTTATAAAATGGGTTAGTTAGATTTTCCTTAACTGTAAAGGATCGGGTCAATGGTATCAGTAGATTTTTTTTTTTCTGGTACGTAAAAATACTTTTGTTATGTGCTTTGTTTTAGATGGATGTTTTGGTGTTATGTTATGTTACAACTAATAAATTTTTTGCAACACTATGTTGCAATTAAATTTATTTAGTTAATTTAATTTATTTATTTATTTATTTATTTGATTTAATTTATTTATTTATTAATTATAATTTTATTTATTTATATATTATTTTATATTAGTATTATTCAGTCTTATTATTATATTTATTTATTTTATTTATTATTTATTAATTTTTTAATTACTTATTTATTTTAATATTGCTTTAATTATTATTTATTTTGTTTTATTTTAAGATTTATTTATTTATGTATTTATTTATTTAATTTTGAGTTAGTAAATTTATATAATTTAATTTATTTTTTTACTTAATTTTTATTTATTTATTTATTTATTTATTTATTCTCCAACTTCATTTATTTATTTTAAATATTTGTTTTGTTTTTATTCTTCTAACTCTATTTATTTTTTATTATAATTAATTTATTTATGTATAAGTGTGTATTATTTATTTATTTATTTATTTATTTATTTATTTAATTTATTTTTTTTATTTATTTATTTATTTATTTATTCTATTATTT
Organism: Trachelipus rathkii; assembly: GCA_015478945.1. Taxonomy (NCBI): domain Eukaryota; kingdom Metazoa; phylum Arthropoda; class Malacostraca; order Isopoda; family Trachelipodidae; genus Trachelipus; species Trachelipus rathkii. Next base: position 11,825 of record JABUQX010022337.1, on the reverse strand, counting down.
ATTTTTATTTATTTATTTTATTTATTTATTTATTTATTTATTTATTTATTTATTTATTTAATGATTTTTTTAATATTATTATTTATTTTTTATTATTTACATTTATTTATTTATTTATTTATTTAATTTTGATTATTTATTTACTATTTATTATTTATTTATTTATTTAATTATTATATTTATATTTATTTATTTAATTATTTAAATTAATGTTAATGATTAAGTTTTATTTCTGTATTTAACTTGTTTATATTTATTTATTTATGTATTTTTATACATTTTTAATTATTTATTTATTTTTTCTAGTGTTTGTTTCATGTATTTATCCATTTTTTATTTATTATTTGATTTTTTCATTTATTTATTTATTGTGTATTTTTTAAATATTATATTTATGATTAGTATTTATTTATTTATTTTATTTATTTAATTTTATTTATTTATTTCATTTATTTATTAAATTATTTATTTATTTATTTATTTTATATATTCATTTATTTATTAATTTATATCTTATTTTCATTTATTTATTTATTTAATATTTTTATTTAACATTATTATTTATGTTTACTATTTAAGATTTATTTAATGAAGTATTTCTTTTATAAAATTTACTTATTTATTCCTAAACCTGATTTGTTTATTTATTTATTGTCATTAAATTGTATTTATTTATTTAATTTTTTTTTTTGTATTATTATTTATCATTTTAAATATTTATTTATTTATTTTTATATATTAATTTATTTTTTATTATTTATCATTTATTTTATTTATTTAAGGGATTTTTTTATGATTATTATTTATTTTTTATATTTAAGATTTATTATTATTTATTAGTTTGATTTAATATTCTTATTTAGTTTCTGATAAATTTCTTTAATTAGCTAGTAATTCTATTTGATGTATTGAATTGTTAAAACTATTTATGTATTTACTAAATTTATTTAATTTTTAATTGTATTTTTATTTATTTTATATTTGTGATTTATATATTTTGAGTTATTGTATTTATTTATTTTATTTAAAATTATTTATTTATTTTAATTTATTTATTTATTTATTATTTATCTTATTATTTTTTTAATTTTATTTATTATATTTGTTTAATTTTTATTATTGTTTTCTATATTTATTTATTTTTTAACTTTATTTTATCTTTTAATAATATAAATGTATACTTAATTATTAATAATGGAAATTATTAATTTTCTTTATTTGACTCTGAAAAACCTGTGCTTTTGCACTTGCTATTTCTTTTTTGTTGTCCTTTATATTTTTAAAAATGCTCGCCTTTTGAACCCTTCAACCTCATAACTTGCTAGCTTTGTGGCGCAGAAAAAAAAAAATCTACTGCTAAATAAACTGCTAACTTCACGCGTATCCTTTCTTTCAAGTAAAATAGTTTCATTTCAAACTTTTAGAAAGAAAAATTGATTATTTTAATTATTGAATAACTTAAGTAATTATTAAAATTTAATGTATTTACTTTAAAATTAATTAAAATTATATGAATAATTAATGTTAAAAATTTTGAAAAATAGCGGACATTTATGTTTCAAGCAAGAAATAACAAATTAAGAGCATATTCTGGCACCCTCACTTTTTTCATAGAAGTGTCGCGTAAAAAGTAACCTAATTACATAATAGCTATGGACACAAATATATAATTATAAAATTGTTTTTTTTCATGGTCATATTATATAGAGGTATAAAATGTTCATATATATATTATATATATATATATATATATATATATATATTATAATATATATTGAAAAATAACTTTTCAACCAGCTTGACAAGGCAATACGAAAAAAAATAATAATTAAATCTAAATACTCTTCAAGAAACCTATTTATTGCACAGTATAAATGTATGGCGATTATCTGTCATTTGAGTAACTTTACTGTTGAAGATCACAGTAAAAATTTCGATAATGTAACGGGAATTAAAAAAAAAGGTAACAATCGCCAACATCATAGAATGTCTTTTTTAGAACTGACAAATAAAGGCTAAGCTTCGTAGAGTTTTAATTCAGACGTACTTCGGAATTACGTGCATTAGTGTGATACGGACAACTAAAAATTTGAATTACAAAAAACGCTTCATTAAAACAAATAATTTTTTGAGAGAGCGTGGAGATTGGAAGCGTAAAAGATGGCTGATCGTTACGATATTATTATTGCACATTCACAAACTCGTAAATAGGAAATAAAACAGATTAGACATATATATAGCAATTAATAGTTGTCAATAAACAGCTGAAAGCGAGAATAGGGGTTATAAAGTATATGTACGTACTCTAGTAGTAAGTACGAACCGCGGCGGCAATAACTATAATATATAAGGATACACTAAGTAGGTAAAAAACCACCGTGTAAGTAATATACCTAAGCTTAGGTCTAGGGAGTGATAAGGCAATATAGTATAAATAATATAGTACTATGAGAAGATGTAAGAGCTAGTAACGGGATATATCATGGTCGGGAGTGCATCTCCCGAAGGAGTTAACGGGCACTGATAACATAGAAAACTGTAACATACACAGAAAAAGTTTAGTGTTTATTGAGTATCAGGAAGAACATAGTTGAGCCGCGGAAAATTAAAAAGAGAAATAAAAATGTTATATATATCATGAAATGATGGTATTTAAAGATGTTTGCAAAAAAAAAATATATATTATTTTTCTAATTTCAGTGAGGGTGTGGGGGGTAGGGGGAAGGGGGAGTTGGGGTGAAAGATATAGCCGCGTAGCCGTAGGGGGTGCCTGAGCATTGCAAAGGTGCAAATGATATAATCATTTTTTTAGAAATCAATAAGAATACAAAAACCAGGGAGGAACCATAAACAAAGAAATCGTGCATGGATAGCAGGTCAAAGGTGTTCTCGGAGACCTACCGAGGCGGACGAGCCCTCATACATGTTCCCGTCCGTCGGCTTGGAACCCTAAAAAGGGATATAAAAGTGAAAAAATTAAATATTTTTCTCCAAAGCGATTAAAAAAAGTGATAGTTTGAGCAACTATTTGGCTTCTCGAGAAGGATAAATGTAGGTGTTCAAGAAGGTCAAATCCGAGCGCTGCACTATTTCAGGCTCTAGATTTTGATTAACTATATATTTAAGGAGTTATTATAAAATTAATTATATTAGAATATTAATTTTTTTATAAAAGTTGTCTTCGATGAAATTACTTTGCTGAAATCAAAAAATAGTTAAATTAATATTTCCATGTAGAATGTATATAGTTTTCTATTAACATGCCCTGATACCTCTTCGGATGGCTAGGCATCAGAGATTATATAGAATTAGATTAATTATATATATATATAAATATATAATTTTAATATGGTCTCTAATATAAACCCAGAAAGATGAGTGAGGTTAAGAGTGAGTAAATATATTAATATAGTAATAGTATTATATATATAATAGATAATAAATATAAATATATATATATATATATATATAATCTAGATTTTGCATGTAAAGTGTTTAAGCTTCTAAGAAATTAATTTATGGTAGACTGATTAATGGTGTCACTATAGAATTTTTGAAAATTATTTACAATCCTAACTGTGAAAGGCTTATTTATACATAGATTTCCTGTCAAGTTCGTCTCTGTACTTGAGGACATTCTGTCAAAAGGGCAAAATTGTCTTGCAAAAGCACTTGTGATTTTTTAATTGAATACAATAATTAAATGCAAATAATAATGTTTTACTGAAAATTATTAACATTGTAGATAGTATTACTGTTGATGGAAATCTACGAGTTATTGATTTATGTTAGGACCTACTGTCAATTAGAGGTATGGTTATAAGTAGATACTAGATATATGAATATATTAATATTATATGATATATATTTAAATGATATTATATTATTAAATAATATTATAATATGTAATAATATATGATAAATTATAATATTAATATATATATATAACTATATGAATATTATATATATATATATATATATACTAGATATATATATATTTATATATTAATTATATGATATTAGATTATATTATATATTTCAGTATAACTTAACTTGTATAAAAATTAATACTTAAAACTACAAGGTAATAAAAAATAATGTGTCAACTAATCAAATGTAATCGCCTATCGTTCTGAATCTGATATGAAGGTTCGTGTGCTCAGGGTGAAGAATCACCTGTGCAGTGAGAGAGCTAAGTGCTAATCACTAGATAATGCAACGAGGCGCAACAACAGAGCACTTGTTAAGCTTAATAATTTTGACACATAGTAGTGCAGACTCTAATTAATATATTACCTAATAATTTATAATACTGATGGCATATAATGAAAAGCACACTTAAAACTTGCGACGAAATAATCCATTATATACCGCTATACTTATGACTAAATATAGAGAACGATCTTACCTGTATATAGATGTACATACAACAGCAAGTACCAAAAGAGAGTGCGCAGAGTGTGTGACTCGATGATATTGTATAAACTGTTATTAATCATTAGTTGTTAGTGAGCATTCTTTAATGATATTTGATTTTAAGGTCTTAGCTAGGATTTTATTTATAATTATTTCTTTGATAATTCAATATATTAGAATTATACTTATTGAAAGGTTTGAGCTTTACAATTATTAAAGGATATTATGTAAAGTTGAATATTTTATTTATGAAGTTCATGAGTTTTAGTTAATCCTCAAGCTCACTTTGGAAAGAAGTGTTTATTGCTATTCAATAAATGTGTTGATTTTTCTTTTTAAAGTTAATAAACAGATAGAAACATAGTATTACAAAAAAACGGAAGACAAGCACTCAATATACATGGGTGGAGCCTCGTTAGTATAAGTACTAGCAACGTATACACTGAGAGAATAACAGTAGATTAGAAGACCTGCATATGAGAAGGTTAACGAGCCACACGCATAGGACATGATATACTGTAGGTGCACGGTGTGAATGCGCTCTCCCTGTTTTAAATGAAGATGCCAGTATTATTAGGTTTATGAGGGCAAAATATAAGTCAGGAATGTATTCCAGAAATAGCATAATATACAAACATTAGAGACGCTCGCAAATTTAGATACACACACAGTAGCGAAAGTTTGATGCTGATAGACAATAATAGAGCGCTATTAACTGTGATAAATGTGATATATGACTCTCTTTATAATAGATTCGTTTCAGTTTTCTTTATATTTATGTGTTCTCATATAACTTTGATGTGGTTGCACTTTCGGGCTTAATGTCACTCGGCTTGTTCATCTTTACTGACAAAATAGAGCAATAAATCGAAAAGATACAGAACTCGTCGTCGGAGTTGAGTGAATAAAGGAATCTCTTGCGTATCTGGTGGTAAAGGCATACAAGATTCATGCCATTGCAACGTCTCAAGTGGAAAGCTTCGGTGAAAAGGTGAGCTCCAGGGGAATAGTGGAACTGGAGTTATATAAAATGATAATTATTAACTAGGAGAACTAAGTTAATGATAGTGTTGAAAGCAATAAGAAACACCCGTGACTAAAAAATCAATAGGGAAGAAGAGATCTAATGTTGCTCTGACCGTAACTACATAGTGTGAATGGAATGCGCTCCAATACCTGAAGCAAAAGCTAATTGACGTGGCACTGCTCACCTTGACGACTAAATGAACATAGCTGATATCGAAAGATTCCAATTATGTGTCATGGATTTTAATGATGACCGGATATCGAACCGATAGTTGACTCTTGCTACTTGGATGTAAACAAACTCCCGATATGGACCCAACTGGAGCTGAAAACCCGTGGAGTGTACGCTTTTTGACTTGTGACATTGTTATAACTAAGTTAGTTAACCAACTGTAAGTTTGGACTCGATATGAGCTATTTACTAGTTAAAGCTTTTATATCGCTTTTGCGAGGTATGTGCAACTTTGAACCAATTTAAGAGTATACTTGTTTGAATACCACGTTTATGAATACCATTTTAAGTTAACTGCTAGAACAATTTATGTAACCTTGTTTAGTTTACAGGCGCGCAGTATTACTGAATAGACATTTTATATATATGAGTGAGTATAAGCTATATAGTATATACTATATACTATTATATATATATATATAATACTTATTTTAGTTTACAGTGCAGTATTACTTGAATAGACATTGTTTTTTTTTATATTTACGAGTTTGAATAACAAGTTGCTTTAAAACATTTTCCATTATTTATTGTTTGGATTGGAAACTAATTTCGAAATATTTGCTATAGAAAACGGTAACCTAAAATTTGACGATGATATTTAGACTTGTATATATTAGTTGTTAGTGAGATTCTTTAATGATATTGTTAGGTTTAGCTAGGATTTTATTGATTTATTTCTTTGATAATAATTATATGAGAATTATCTATTTGACTATTTGAAAGGTTTGAGCTACAATTATTTAAAGGTAATTTATGTAATGTTGAAATATATTTATGAAAATCTGGTTTTGTTATCTCTTCCTCCGTTAGTAGTATATGTTTATAAAGAAAGGTTTTTATATAATAACAGAAAGAACAACAGAAAAGAACGGGAAGAAAGCCCATTACAGTTAATTGCAACGTTTTATTGTATAATTGTAGTTCGGAAGGATTGTTGTTGTAAATTATAAATTAGGAAAATTGTTTATTTACTTTATTTCCTCCGCGTCAAGAATCAGTAAAGAATAAGAAAGGGAGATAATCGCCAAAATTAGTGGCAGTAGTGGTTTAATTTGGAACGAACCCTTGCATAGTATTTTTATTATTATTATTATTATTATTATTATTATTATTATTATTATTATTATTATTATTATTATTATTATTATTATTATTATTATTATTTTTTTTTATTTATTTTATTATTAAATTCTATTATTATTATTATTAATGATTATTTATATTAATTATTATTATTAGGTTTTATCTGTACGTTTGTTAGGATGATAGTGCGAGTGAATGTGAGCAGAAGTGTGTAATATTTGTAGTATTAGGGATTTAAATACTAATAAGTATTATTATTATTTTTATTATGGATATTGTTATTATTTACAGTGAGAGATGGCGACAAGAGACCGGAATGCAATAAACGAACGAGGGAACGTAAGGAAATGTGTTGTTTGTGGTTCTGAATATCATTTCGGGAAAGATTGCCCGCTTAGGGGGAGATGGGCAAGGAGAGAGGAGGAGCAAGGAGCGGTGAGTCCACAGGAAGAAGAAAGGGAGGATAATGTAAATTTAACGGACGATCAAAAGCTGAGGAAGAAGCAGAAGGAAATGGATAGAAGAGCGATAGAGGCAAGGGAGAATAATGTGCATCAGTTGACGGAAATGTGGGAGAACGGAAGGTAAATTTGGTGAGAAAAACTGTTTTTTATTGTTTTTTTTATTTTAGTGTTTTTTTCTCTCTCCTTAAGTTTGCAAACAAACTTAGGGTGGGGAGATATGTAACGGAGTATGAACAATCAACGAAGGTTTGGGAATATTTTTGAGACGTGATTGTTAAAGGTAGCACAAGAAAGAGGTACCATATAATGTAAGTAAGGAAGTTCTGATAAATTAATTAATTAATTGTTTTTTGTTAAAGATATAAAAAGTGATAAGTACTTATTTTGTTTTTAGGGGACCCCCCTCCGGAACGACACCAATGCCAGTGAACGTGATTAGAATGTAGTGACTCACAATTTATACTACCCTGTGGATTGATACACGTGATGTTGAATCGAGGAAGAAAAGATTAAAGGCTATTTTTCTACAAGCAGGTTTAAGTGACATACTGATGAGCGAGATCAAGTCGTGAATGGTTTAAGTTCCCGTCTTGCTAATCGTGTCATTTTGTTACTGCAAGAGTTTTGACATGTATCAGACGCATGTAACTAATAATGGTGTGATTATGAATTCGATGCAATTAATGATGATGTATGGGTGCACTGTGAGTTTTCAGATTGCCACCTCCATTGTGTTTACTGGTCGGTTTGTCAGGCCCGAGCACCAGAACATTGATACTGAGCCACGTGTTTCAAGGTTGTCATGGTTACCGGGTAAGTTTGGTGATTGTCTCGTGGCGGACGAGTCACATGGATTACATGGAACCAAAATGGTCACTCGCATGTGTTCTTTTATAATGGTCTTTTTTGTGTGTGCTTTGGTTATGTAAAGGTTAATAAAGATTTATCCTCGATTTGGTCAGTGTAAACTGGAAGATGAAGGCATTATTTTCACAAGGTGTCCGGTGTTTTTAAGAAGTTACCATGATGAATTTGTTTAGGTACTGTTTTTATGCTGTTGAAGAAATATATATGGACTATGTTTATTTTTTTATTGCTGAAGAAAGTGCTATTAACTGTATCACGGGATTGAGATATATAGGTAATTAGTATTGAAGGTAACTGAATTGCAACGTATTATTTATTATAATGTAACAACTAAAATTGTTATATTGTTAATAATAATATCGTTATAACTTGATTAGACAAAGGTAATAATATCGTAATTCTTAATAAACCTGATTACATAAACAAATGCAACACACTCTTAGCTGATAACACTAACTCTCCTCTTACTAAAAAAAAACACTAAAAAAAACTCCCAAATCCTTTAAATCTTCTCTTCCTAAACTTTCCCAATTTTACGGTATACCCAAAATCCACAAACATAACACCCCTCTCAGACCCATTACCTCCAACATTGACTCTACCAACTACAAATTATCTAAATGGATTGCCAATTCTCTTAAACCTCTTAAAGGCCATTTCTCTTCCTCCCACATCACCAACAATGAGGATTTCATTCTTAAAACAAAACACGTCAACACCAACATTCACAAACTTCTTAGCATTGATGTGGTCTCCCTTTTTACTTCTGTACCTGTTCCTTTTACTATCTCTCTCCTTGAACGCTTTATCACTGAAAATACTGTTACTCTTTCGCATCCTCTCCCTCTTCTCAAACAACTCATTCTTCTTACTCTTGATCATAATTACTTCCAATTTAATAACACTTTCTTCAAACAAAATCACGGTTTAAGTATGGGTTCTTCACTCTCTCCCATTCTGGCCAACATTTTCATGGAACTAATAGAATTATATCATTCTCCCATCCTCTTCTCTCTAATTCTATTTGGTATAGATACGTTGATGATGTTTTCGCTGTTGCTCCTCTTAACACTAATCCTAATGACATTTTTACTCACATTAACAATATACATCCTGACATAAAATTCACTATTGAACATTCAATTAATAACACCCTTCCTTTTCTTAATATTCTTATGACTTGGTCTCCACAAAAAAACATACAGTTTTCTGTTTATAGAAAACCCACTGCCAACAATAGTTACTGTAATGCAGTATTACATGAAGTATATAAATTGTTTCATTTTTTATTTTAAAATAGAGGTCACGTGTTGCCATCGCAATATCGTTTTTTTTTTGTCTATATACCAAATGTAAGCTGCAAAGGCCCGGTCAAAATTCTGTAAATATGTTTATTTTGTAAGGAGAAACAATAGCCAATGAAAACTCATCATTTAAAACTTATTTTTTAAAATCTGAATTATCATTGGTCGTTGTTATCAAAGCTTTATGAATAATAATATTATTATTATTATTATTATTATTATTATTATTATTATTATTATTATTATTATTATTATTATTTTAATATTTTTAAAACGATTTGTAAGGATATTGCGTATTACTATATATATGTAAATGATTTTATATATATATATATATATATATATATATATATATATATATATATATATATATATATATATATATATATATATATATATATATATATATATATATATATATATATATATATATATATAAATATGTTATTGAATAAATGCATTTTTGTTAAGGTGTGGTAGTTCGAAATCTCAATTACGTTAGCTTTTTTGTCCTGATTGAAACGAAGGATTGTCATTTCTTGAGAAATACTATGAGATTGTAAGGAATGCCAATCCCGCCTCCCCTTGAGATGGCTTGTATATATTTGTTTTCTAAATTAATTGATAAATGTATACATTATTTTACTTTCTGTTTTTAAGGGCTGTGATTCGATAAGAGACGTAATCTGTATTACTAGAATTTGTATAAATAGTAAAAACAAGAATAATTTGGATCTTTTTCGCTTTCATTGTTGTTAACCCAAGGTGTTTATAGTTGGTAGTTGTGAATGCCTCATATATTCTCGATCAATTTTATTATGTGTTGAATTGTATATTGTGTATCCTGTTTTATATTTTATTACAAAGTGAATGTAATATTTATTTCAAATTAATATGGTGATTTAATTTCAGTGTATAAAATATTGTAGTTTCGTTTATTGTAAAGATAAAGGTAATTGAGTTTGTGCTCTTAAAGCATTTGTGATTATATTGTATTTCTTATGTGCATTTGATATATCAGAGTGTCGTCTGCAATATTGCATTTTGTAAGGTGCATTGCTTTGAATCGTTGCTAGATGTTACTGGCAGGTAAGCTTGTATTTAAAATAATTTATTTTCTGAAGTTTCGCAATTAAATATATTGTGGTAATAAATATAAAACGTTTATAAGTATAAATATTTATTTGTTAACATATGATTAATTGTCACAGCCACGATTTTGTTTGCAATAAAAGAATTGTTTATTTACTAATAGGCAACTCGTTTGTATTAAAGTAACTGTAAAGTAATCAGCTGATCTTTTATGGTGTGGTCACATTGACAAATCGACATTTGTATTAAATTTCAAATTTGATTAATTTTCAAGTAAAGTTTTAAGATTACTTATCAAATCATCCAGTCTGTATATTTTTGTTAAAATATTTTATTTATTTATATACATTTTGATGTCCTGATGACATCGATCATAAAATACTCCAGTCCGTTTTTATTAAATATCTATTAATAACTATCAATCTATATCTATCTATCTCTACTAAATAAATTAGTACAATATCTTAAAAAATTTAAAAGGATCTTAAAACTCTTCCTTTAGTTCATTTTTCACATTAAAGGCATTTACCACTATAAATATTATAAAGCGTCTTAAGCTTTACCTCAGTTTATTTAAACGTTGCCTGATAACATCCTTCAAAAAATGGACGCTATTAGTAGAAAAAAAGTTTAGAAAATACAACGATTCAATGATTTCAGGAAATATTAAGAAGGTTCAAATTAATTTCTTAAAATGCTGCTTAGAGAATCTCAACATTCCTAATACCTTGATACCAAAGAGTGTTGATTTTAACGATTTTGATCCATTCCCTGATATATTCAAGTATCTTCTACTAAACAAAATTAAGCATATAAAAATGGAAATTAAAATTACTTTTAGCAAAACTTTTAAATTATTTAATGATTTCCAACATTCTTGGTATAACTACTATCCAAACTCACTACACTGAACTTTTAAATTTGGCTCACATCAAAAAACACAAGATTGTCTCAAGGAAGAAATTCTTGCTGGATAATAAATTTAATAACATTTTCTACAATAGCAAATGGGCAAAAACCTTAATGAAAACATAATTATTAATAAATCAGACTACAGCCTATCTAAAGATGAAAAAATCCTTCTAGGCTATGGCCTTTATTTCTCCATAAATCAGGCTGACCCTATCAAAAGTTTCCTCATCGATTTCGACATCTGAAAGATAAAAATATAAATTCAGCACTAAATTTTGACTTCCTCAAAGGCTTGCTAACCTCAGATATTTTAAACTATTCTTCCCTAAACAAATGCCCCCAAAATTTCTACAGTCTTCTCTCCTTATTAACAAAAACATAATCATTACCCGTTCAGAAAAAGGAAACAACATAGTAATCCTCAACAAT
>JABUQX010022336.1:0-32350 GCA_015478945.1 Trachelipus rathkii | reverse complement strand
CTCTTTCAACTATTTGGCTTTATAACTGAAAATGTAGTTGTAATACCCTATGATCATACTCTATGTAACATTTCTTGAAACTCTTTGCCTTAAAAAATTTTGAACCCTTTAAATGTCCATATCATCTGAGGATATCTACCTCTACATTTATAATTTCTTTGACTGCTGTAACCAACAGTCTTCATGATTTTTTTATCTTTTTAAATCCTGGTAACCATAAGTATCTGGAAATAGAACATCATCACAAAAAAGAACTATATTGATACCTCATTGTAAGAAGTTAATTTTATCATATCTGTCAAATTTAGCCATACGTTATCTAAATGCGGGCTATAGTTTTCCGGGTCGGAAATTTTTTTCGTATAGGTTTGTGTAGGGTAAAGCTTCCTCACCTTCTAAATATTTTTTCAATTCTTTTTATATCGATTGTGGAAACTTTGAGGCAAACCTTGAAAAACCTTCCATAACTGGTAAGGCTGTTTCACATTCAAAGTAATATTTAGTCGACCGCTTCCTTAAAGCTCCAGTATTTCACCAATGACCATTAACAATAAAATTATATTCATTTATACTGAAAGGTATATAAAAACCGAAACGATATATATGAAATATTTTATTTTTAATTACCAAAATATATTAACTATTTTAAATAACAGCGTAAAAACATGTAGCAGGTGTTACAGAAGATCAAACCTAGGTTACCTAATACATAATTTTAAATTAAAATAATACAATCATATAAAAATTACACATAAATAATTAGGAACTAATTCCTTTTGAAGCAATGTATGGTTTTTTTCTTATTATTCTACATTTGAAGAATGTACTTCTACTTATTCAGCTTGTAATCTATCCGATGCAAAGACAGTACCAGAGGGGACTACGTCAGGTCAGAACATTGGAATATTATCCAGATCCAGCTAATCTTTTGCTTTATTCTGAATAAAAGTACTCGGAAAATTAATTAAGCTTGAAAGGTTCTTGTTGATCCTGTTCGCATCCTGCCAAAGGAGCCTTCTTCCATACGTGAGAGATCGGTATTCAAGTCAACAATATCGATTCCAGTTTGTTTCTCCGTTCAAGAATGATTGACCGAGTTCATTACAGGTAATCTGATCTTTTAAATATTAAATAGAGCTAAACCTGTTTTCTAACTTCTTGGTAAGCCTTCCTTAATTATAGGTCTAAAATTACTATACATGAGTAAAAATGAAAAAGAAATATTCATTTTCATTCCTTAGGTGAATTAATAAATGGTGGGAGATCTACTAATTTTGTATAGCATTTTGATATAGGACTTTTTTCATGAATGCTAACATCAGAGTTTAATATTGATGCAGTTCTTTCTCGTAATTTATTTATCTGCTCAACTTGCGATCATATAAACTCACAAGCTGCGTTGAAGCACCGTTGTAAGTTATACCGTAACTGTTTGCAGTGAGGCGTTTTATTGAGGCTGTTCGAGCTGTTGTTGTTGTGTGCTGCTGCTGTGTTGTTGTTGTGTTGTTCGTTGTTGAATGTTTTTGTTTATTGTTGTGTTTCGAGATTGGTAGTATCTCTTTGTTGTTGCTGTTGGTGTTGTTGCATAGGTAGGTTCCAGTGTATATTTCCTTATCATAATCGGGTTAGTGTAAAAACACTTACCTTCTTATCTTGAGCAGCACGTTGGTTATCAAAGGGCTATACGGAAAAGAGTAAAGTTAGGAACACACCTCCAACCTTTCTGTAATAGCTTCTTTTATTTTTAAGTTTTTCTTCGTTCACAGCAATGTTTTTAATGATGTTTCTATGCCTACGTAGCTTTACCTCTGAGGTCTATTTAAAGGAGCATTTCCTTTTATAAGATTTTATTATTTTACAATAGAATTGTTACTGATTTTCCATCTGTACAGATAAGTCTACGTTTTTCGAGAAGGTTCTCAGGGTTATTTAAATTTTGCATAAGAGTGAAATAAGTCTGCTACTAGAGTTATCATATTCTGTATGTATACTTGCCAATCTCTTCAGGTAGATTTTTGTATGGCAAGAACATCTATGCTGTTCTTAGGGATGAAGCTCACAGAGTAAAAACCCGTGAGATATAGATGACTTCTTTATATACTCTTAGGAACTCTTTACGTTGATTAGGGAACATTTGGGAAAGAGCCAACACATTGGGGGGGGGGGGAAAAACCGACCTGCTACATAATCCCTTCTTTGCCAACAAGACTTAAATACTGTGGTGTTTAAAGGAAACATCCCTCATATAACATTATCTGATGGATAAGATTCTTCTGTGTTTAAAATACTGTGATTGTTAATGTTGAGAGTAAACTGTGAAGATTTCTGCTATATTCCTCTTTCAATTTATGCATCAAATCATCAAGAATTTATATTTTACCAAGTGAACATATAAATTTAGCTTCTAGACCGGCAGGTGTAAATCTTGTAATCTTTAACTTGTATGGTCCACCCTTTAATCCATATGATTTTACAGCTGCTGGTCAAAAATCTCGACCTCTTTTGAAAATGTTTAATAACAGACCAAGTTCCGCATCCTGGTAGGACCAGACACAAGAAATGTAGCAGGAGCGCGGAACAGTAAATATAAACAACGTCCATTTAGATTGAACGCAACATATATGAATTAAAAAGTTGCATTTATGTTACTAATGCATTCACTAACTCAATAGAACATAGATCAGGATGGAAGGAATGGAGGGAGATGGATACCATGAACCATGAGTTTACTGATTTACTGTTTTAGGTCAATAATAGCCATAACAATAATACTAAAAATATGATTGAATCAATAGTCAATTAGAAGGTAGGCAGAGTGGGGATGTGCATTTATTACCGATTTACTGATTACTGCTTTAAGGTTTGTAAAACCTAAACAATTTAATAAAAAATAGACGAATCAATAGATCAATGATCAATAGATCAAATAGACCAGGGATGGGGTGGGAAGGATGGGGAGGGTTGTTTAATACTATCATTCCATACAAGTGTGTTCATCATTTAATAAACCAATTTTAAAAAAAATATTGACTTGAATCAATTAGATCATGGATGATCAGGAGGGTGGTGGGAGCCCATTTCGCGTATGGACTGAGTCCGCGGGCGCGCGCACGCGCCCGCTTTGACGCGTCCAGGATCAGGCCGCTGAGAGAGCCGCCACAACGCGTCGGCACCCGGCATACTGACACAACGCATCCGTCATAAAGGAGCCCTTAAACACCCATATTCGAACTCTACGATCGAAATAAAACCTATTATTTTTAACACCAATATTTTAAATTTTATATCAATAATTACTAACAAGCACCGCACTGATGCCAAGCACCGTGCTGTGTCAATTCAAACTCTATAATCAGACTCTTCTCTTTCTTCTATACGCTATCCAATTTCAGCCTTTCTACGAGCAATTTAATTTTTAGGGGGCTCTGCGTCCCCCCTTATGGGGGGACGCAGGGTACTGTAATATCGTCTACGACGAGATTACGTCATTCCGCTCGAACCTAACGCTATTTAAGCCTAATCCTATGCGATCAGACCGCAACAAGCGGCGTACAGCGACATATTTGAGCTACGCTTTCGGGGGAGGTACCCCTATATATATCCTAGCGGATTTGAAAAAATTCGTCGGTTTCGACCTTATACCTTCAATAGATTTATTCCAAGTTTCAGACCGATTATCTTATTCCTTCCCTATCGAAAAGGTGGTATTGTCAGATTGGGCTATAACTACTTATATAGTATAGTTATATATATATATATATAATAGATTATTATAAGTATATATAAATTATATATATATATATATTATATATATATATATATACTATATGTGTGTGTGTGTGTTGTGTGTGTATGTCTGTGTGTATGTGTCACATACAAATCACTCTTCTCATGGCTTTTCGCATTGAAGCTCGCGTGCTAGGATAGCAACCTACGTCCTCGTGGCAAGTATGCGAACTGCGTTGCGCTGAAGCAGGCCTTGCTATCGGGCCTCAATACTTATAGTTAAATAATATAATATATAATATTAATATATATAATATTATATATATATATATATATATGTATATATATATATATTATATAAATATATATAATTATATTATATACTATATATATATATATTATACTATATATATTATAAAACACTTGGCAAAAAACCATACAAATACTTTCAATGACCAATTTCCGATCTCGTTGAGGTTTTTCCGATCTCAGGATTGAGGCTATGTGGTGAGAATGAGATGATGAATATATACTATATATATAGTATATATATTATATATATAATATATATACTGATATATATATATGAAATATATAGTTATATATAGATATAGTTATATATAGTTATAATATATTTAATTATATTAATACTAATTTTTAAAATTTTTTTAAAATTTTTATTTATATAAGATATTATATATTATTTTATATATGTATATATATAATTTATACCTATTTATATTTATATATAATAATATATATATTATATTATAAAAGATATATATACTATGATTATATATATATATTTATATATAGATACTTAATATATATATATATATATATTATATATATATATATTATATATATATATATATATATATATATATATATATATATAGTATAATATGTTCCAATCTAGCCTCTGTAACCCATAATTGACAACTACCTGTTCCACTACCACCCACATCAACAGAGACAAATCCTGACCAGACAATGAACCAATTGTAGATGAAAATAGTGATGACAACGAGATTTATATTCCCTTAGTAAATGATGGCATCCCTGAATTACTAAACCAGGAAGAGCTTGATGATTTAGTGAGAGATTTATATTTGCCAAAAGACAAGGCTGATCTTCTTGACTCACAATTGTAAAGCAAACATTTGTTATCTCTAGGAACTACATTTTCAGGTACATATATTGTGAAAGGGAATTACTTCAATATTTTAATGAGAGATGGATCTTGCGTACTGCAATAATGCATAGGAACTAATGAGGTATTTTGGAGTAGCACATCAGCCCTCAGATGGGAGATTATTTATAGATTCTTCTAAGAGAAGCTTAAAAAAAGTTCTACTTTAGTATCACACTATGTTCCTTTAGCAGAAACGGATGAGTATAATGAATTGTTATTAAAGAAAGTGGAAATATGATGAGTACGGATGACTTCTGTGCGAAGGTTTGAAAGTTATTGATATGGTACATAGACCACAATTAAGGGACACCAAATATCAATGTTTTTGGGTGATTGCAAAAATCACTGGAAATGGAAGAAGTGGCCATCCAGGAAAATTTTTTCATCTAGTTCTAAAAATGCCTCTACACCAACCGCCTGTCAAGCTCGAAAATGTTCTATTCCATCCCCTTCGGAGTAAATTAGGCAATATGAAGCAATTCGCAAAAAACCTGGACGAAGAAATGCTTGTTTAAAGTACACGTATAACAAATTTTCTTCTATTAACGCCAAAGTTAAAGAAGGGATATTTGCTGTTCCTCTGAGAAAAAAGTTTATGTCTGATCCAAATATTGAAGCTACAAAGATAGCATATGAATTAGAGGCATGGAACTCCATAAAAAACTGCTACTGAAGGATTCCTCGGGAATAGGAAAGACCCAAATTACAAAACATTAGCAAATAATATGCATGAAAAGTTTAAAGATCTTGGTTGCAGCAAGTGTATTAAATTACATTTTATGAACTCACATCTTCATTACTTTCCTGGAAATCTTGGATAAGTATCCAAGGAGCACAGAGAAATGTTTCATCAAGATATAAAAGCTATGGAACAAAGGTGCCAAGGAAGGTGGAATGAAAAAATGTTGGCCGACTGCTGCTGGATGCTTAAAATAAACACAAAATCTGGAGACGATACTATTAAACAGAAATCCACAATGAGATAATTTCAGTTACATTAGGTAAAACTATTAATGTTTTTACCAAAAAACCAATCTGAGTACATGTGATATTAAGTGATCCCAAATATTTGGTACAATTTTCAAATGCTCTTGGTAACTAGTGTGGTGTTAAGTCTCATTATATGTTTCATTTATATTTTATAATATTTTTTTCTTTGAGTAAACCTATAACGTCTGAAAATGTTCTTACAATTTCGACAAAATCCTGACGTGAAACAAGCTGTTGAGCATTATTTTTGAAATCAGCAGAAAAAATACCTATAGAAACACAAACTATTTTAAAAACCTCAAAAACTTTTTCCCAAAATGGAGACCTCTGCATATATATATATATATATATATATATATATATATATATATATTAGATAAATATATAGTTATTATATATATATTAAAAATATATTATATAAATATAATATATATATATATATATATATATATATATATATATATATATATATATATATATATATATTATATATATATATATATATATTATGAATTAATATATATATATTTTATATATATATATAATATATATATATCAATATATATAAGTATTATATATATATACGTATATATAATACTATATAATATATTAATTATTATATAGTAATATAGCTATAGTATATAGTAATAGTATCAACAATAATAAAATTGACTGGAGCCGGATTTGAAATTTTTTCGAAGTACCCTCTATGATAGGTTAAATTATATGTTAAGGCGTGTAAAATATCGATATCGATATATCGAAAAATATCGATATTAATATCAATATGATATCGATATTTTTCGATTATTTTACATTAATAATATATATACCTATATATATATGTATATGTTATAATATAATATAAACTATTATACTATACTATATAGATATATATATATATATATAATATATATAACCGTTTTTCTTAAGAACTAAAGAGAGGAGAACGCCAAAATGTGCAGAGTCGGGGTCTCTCGGCCTCCCGGTGACGACAAGGGGGTACTTCTCCCCCTTTTGTCCCCCGTCGCTCGAGCCCCCTAAAATGTAAAAAAGTTGAAAAATATCGAGATGTTTCTCGAATTATATCGATATGTATTCAGATATATTGATATCGATATTTTTACATGCCCAGAAAATCTACTTTACCATCATAAGATGTACTGTCGGAAAATATTTTTTAAATCCGACCTCCCGTTTCGAGGTCACCTATATTTGTTGTCTCCATTAGTATATATATTATATATATATATATATATATAATATATATATTATATATATATATATATATATATATATATATATATATATATATATAAATATATATATATATTATATATATATATATATATATATAATTAAATGCAAGTAGAAATGAGAAGCCCAAAGGTTTATCATAGAGTTTTTTTTTCTCGTCAATAAAAACGAATGCGTTTCTTAAGCTGAATATTTCATCGAATTTTTATGTAATACGAATGAGAAACCTTGAATGAAAATATTTTTTGCTTCGTTTGAATCATATGCACATAGAAAACATAACATCAGGAGACAGGAAACTAAACATACTAAGAACCATATCTGTCACTGTCAACATTAATAATAAACAGATATCTAGCACCATATACAAACAATCCATCCACCCAGCACTAAACTACGTCTCACCTATGTGACACCAGTTCTTAGCCAGAAGTAACATAAGAAAACTGCAAACAACTCAAAACAATGCACCCAGAATTAAAACTGGATACACATCTACAACACCTCAACAACACACACATGAAGAAACAAAAATACTACCCATAGACAAACACTTATAAATGATAGGACCTCCTCAGTTCTACGTTAAAAAAACAACATCACAACACCCATGTTACACTGCACTTTCCAACCCCATTAATCACAGGTTAAAACAACCTCCATCTTCTCCGATTATTATACAAATAAATTATGAATAGCATCCAGCCTCTACAAAACAACATCTCATACACTAAGACAAATACACACACCTAACCAAAAATTATTTAAGAACCAACAACCAAGCAATACTGTATACTAAATATTCAACCACCAGAAATATCACCAGAATTCAGCTCCTTCAAACTAAGATGCGGCTACCACCCAAATTTGCAACATTACAATTATAGGTTCAACCTTAACCAAACCACTTCAAGCATCTGAACAAGATGCAACCAGGCCCCGGGAGAGGACGCCAGCAGCGACGGCGGGGTATCTGAGTGAGATGTGGCCGCTCTAAAAGTGGGATGGCCGGTGGATAAAAAAGTAAAAGTATATATAAATATTTAATTATATATATATAATATATATATTTAAGATATATATAGATATATATATATATATATAATATATTAGTATATAAATATATATTATATATATCGCTATATATTTTACTCTCCATCAGTGGGATTCGAAACACTGGACTCCGCGTCGCTGAGTTAACAGTAACCGGTCGCCTTATCCACTAGGCCATCCACTTTCCCAAAAAAGAAAGTTTCAAGCGTAGCTTAAGCTTAAAGTCCCGGTTTTCTCATCCCATTTTCTGAGTACTCATAAGGGCCAGATCGTTCCATTTCAGCTCTGTTGATGGCAGCAACCTCTTCGTCCTTTCTTATTAATTGTGGTGTTCCTCCAGGTTCTGTTTTATCTCCAACTTTTATCCCACATTTTCACGAACGATCTTCTTAGCTGCACTTCTAACTCTGTGGCTCTCTTATGCCGATGACTCACTCTCCATTCTTCCACTCATTTTAATTGTGCTTCCCTCGTTTGTATCTAGAGTTCCTCTCGTCTACAGCTTTCTGATTCAATTCTTGCCGATTTGGTCGTAATATCTCAGTGGGGTAACCGGAATATTGTGAAGTTCAACTCTTTGAAACCCAACTTCCTCATATCTTCCTCTCTCAAAAATACCTCCAACTTTCCTATCCCTTTGATGGCTCTAATGTCTACCCGTTAACAACAATAAACATTCTAGAACTAACATTAATAGTGGAATTGCCTTGGAGACTAACATTGCACATCGGTCTAAATGGCCTCAAAAAAGCTGGAAATTGTTCAGATCTCTTCAGTTTTTTTGCTGGCTCAGATAAAACTCGCCAAAAAGTCTTATTCGCCCCTCTATGGAATACTGTTCCCACATTGGGGGTGGATCCGGTTCCCCCTCCTTTTTGGATAGAGTTGAGCTAAGGCTAAGAGGCTTATTAAATTGTCCCTACTCTCTGACTCCCGTTGACGCTCTTTTCTCTGCGGGCGTGACGTAGGGGCCCTATCCTTTTTATAGGGTAATTATTAACGGCAGGTGCTCGCGAGAATTGACCTCTCGCATTCCGCTTCCACTGCGTCGCCCTCATATCACAAGAGGTTCTTTGTTCTCTCATGAAATTGTGTGAATATTGGAGACTCAAGGATCACTCGTTGTGGTTACCTCGTTCTTTCCAGCCACATCATGTTTTGGTGGAAAACTCCTTGCCTTATTTTATTTTCCCCGCAATATTTAATCTTCTCTATTTAAGTCCTGCGTCGCGCCCACCTGAGGGAATTGCGTTAGGGCAAGGGTCAGGGTGGGTTTACTTCCAATCTTATTTTAATTTTTATTTTTTTGTATGTAATGTTTTATTTATTTTATCTATTATTTATTTTTGCCTCCTTTTGAAAAGGGCATTCCCCATGAGTAGTGGTATCATGTAAAATATATAATATTATACTATATATATTATTATATAATTATATATATGTATATATTATATAATATTATATATATTAATATATATATATTTAATATATATAATATATATATTATATATTATTATATATATATAATATATACTTTATATATATTATATACCATCTCCCATGTAGAGCGCTCATAGCTCAGTGGTAGAGCACTCGCTTAGAAAGCGTAGAGGGCCCGGTTTCGAGACTGGGTGGAGCAAGAGAATGTGAGCTATTCTCTATGAACTCTAGCTTCGTCTCACTCAGACGGGTAATGAAGTACATGTGGTAGTTGTGCTTGTGCTACTAATGGAAAGCTTGCCGGATCTGCGATAGTCTGGGCAAGCAGCCGGAATTGAGTGTTAGGCCGTGGAACCAAGGACCTTTCTCGATTGGTCCCACTGACAGGTCGTAAGACCATTCTGGGTGAGGCGCGTATATATATATATATTATATTATAATAGTATATTAATATTATATATATATATATATATATTTATATATATAGTATATATATATATATATAATTATATATAATTATATAATATTATTAGGTCAGCATCCCGAAGAGGCCAGACATATAACTAAAAAACGTATAACAGCTACACGAAAATAAATTAAATGTTTATTACTTTTGACATTTTATCCTGGAATAAAAAAAATAAAAATAACGCTTTTTCAAAAATTAAAATGTTAAAATGTTTTAAAAATTACAGTTTTTTGAGAATACGAAAAGCTGGAGTAGTCGGAGGGTGCGTGCAAAGTTGCCAAAGTTGTTCTTTTTTTCTTTTAAACTAAAGAATACGGGTAAAATTTAAAGATGGATAGAGTCAGGGTTTCTGGCCTACCGAGGAGAAGACGGGGGACTTTTCCCCTCTGTCCTCCGTCGGCTCGAACCCTTAAAAAAGGATATAAAAAGAAAAATAACATTTTCTCCAAAAGCGTAAAAATAAAAGGGGTATTGGCAACTTTTGCTCTCGTAACTAATGCAGGATTCAAGTACAAATAATATTTAAGGTGTTATTAATAAATATCTAGAATAAATTTTTTTTTAAAGTTTTTGTCGCAATGAAATTTCTTGCTGAAATCAAAAATGTTATTTTATTTTCCTGTAGATGTCTTCGGGATGCTGGTTACATGCCTTGCCTTTTCGGGATGCTGGCCATATATATAGTATATATATATATATATATATATATAATATATATATTTACATACATATATTATATATATATAATATATATATCATAATTATTATATATAATATATATGATATTATATATACTAATATATATATATATATATATATATATTATATATATATATATTATATATATAGATATAATTAGATTAAAAGTAAACATTTCTAAGAACTTTTTTTTTTAATCTCACTAAAGCCAATCGTCTTCAGTTCAGATTTTAATTGCCAATTATGTCATTATTTGTTCCAATATTTTTACCAATTAACCTGGCAACGAGTGCAATAGCGATACAAATTTTAGTATTGAGACTGCATACAATGGTCTCGAATTTTATTTTAATACGGTTGCATGCCATGCATATCAATAATGAACCGCCCCTGATATTATATACTAATTATATAATATATATATTAGTATATTAATATAATATTATATATATATAATTATATTATATATATATATATTAATATATATAGTATATATATGATGATATATATACTATATATACTAATAAGTATTATAATATATTATATAATTATAAAGATAATGGCCATAATATATATTTTTTATTTATAAATTTTCATAACTATTTTTATAATATAAATTTATGTGTTTAATTATTTACCGTTTATATTCAGTTAAATAAAAATAAAAAATAACATTCCTCTGTTATAGGAATGTCCCTTAACGCCTTCTTTACCTCTATTTATTATATAAATATATATATATAATTATAATATATATACATACTATACATATATTATTATAATATATTACTATATTATACTTATATATAATATATTTATATATATATGTATTTTCCTAAAATGTGGGTTATTGCCATATATAGAATCATCACCCACCTTTCCCCTCCCAAGACTAGTGGTAAGGTGCGTAGCATGCACCGGAAAGGGAAATTTAGTAGAAGAATATAACGCAAGTCGAAAAGAAAGCCCAGCCTTACGCCCCCTTTATACTCTTTAGTGAGAACCCGCCGCAGTCAGAAAAAAACCACCCTAGAGCATCACGGACCGCGATGGACCCTCACTATGGCCATCTGGTCAATGTGATGGTTGGTTCATCCCTTGGCCTAGGTTGGCCACAACCATACCCCCTCACAACACCCTTCTATTCAGCCCTTCTATGCACCTTTCTTCTCCCCTCTGACAAAATAACATTCTCCTCCTTCAGGCATTCCTTTACTGAATCAGTCCATCTTTTCTTCGGTCTCAGAGCCGGTTTATTCCCAGCACAATCAACACCATGCATCCGCTAACCAAACGATTATCATCCATCCTTTCCACATGACCAAACCATCTCAATATACTTTCATTTATTTTCTAATTTACTCTTTCTTCACACCACACAACTCCCCAATGCGTTCATTCCTCCTTTTATCAATTCTTCTCACGCCTAACACGATCCTAAGATTGTCCATCTGAGCACATTGTACTTTAGATCTATACCTCTTATTCCATACCATAGCTTCACAACTTATACATTAACACACGGTAACAAACATACCCTCATATAAGACCTAGTGCACTCAAAACTTAGTCCCTTGACATCCACCAAGGATTTAATTGCTCCGGCCACCTTCATACCATTCACAACTTTCCTACTATTTGTATATACATTACAAATTTGTATACAATACTAATTTGTATATGGATGGGGATATGAAAGAATTAGAGGTAGGGGTGGCAGGGAAAAGTGTTAGAATGATTGAGAATGGAAGAAGTGAAGGGTTTTATGTGGCGAATCTGAAGAAAGTATGAGAGGATTGGTAGGAGGGTTTGGCAGGGAGAGTGAAAGTAAATGTAGATAAGGAGTAAAGTTATGGTAGCGAGTGAAGACGTCTACCGTGTAAAGTTATGTTGGATGGTGAAAAGCTGTAACAAGTGTCTGAGATTAAATATTAAATATTGTTGGATGAAAAGGGAACGATGATGCAGAGTGTAATAGGAAAGCTATGAATAATAGGAAGGTGGCTGGTGGAATTAAATCCTTGGTGGGTTATAAAGAACTAAGTCATGAGTGCCCTATTGTTTTGCATCAGGGTATGTTATTACCTGTGTTAATGTATAGTAGTGAAATCATGATCTAGAATAAGAGGGATATATCTAAAGTACTAATGGTGTTCAAGATGGTTCAATCTTAGGAGACGTGTTAGGGTGTGAGAAGAATTGATAAATGAGGAATGAAAGCATTAGGAAGTTGATGGCGAGAAGCTTATGAAACAATGAACAGCAATAACATTGAGAGTAATTGATATGGTCTCCGGGCCACTATGGAAAGGAATGGCATGATAGCGGTTAGTTCAAGCGGAGTATATTGTATATGGTGGGTGTGCTGGAGGAGTCGACAAGCTGGAGACCGAGTGTTAAAAAGTGGAGTTGAGTTCAGTAAAGGAAGGCCTGGAAGAGAGGAATGTGTGTGAAAGAGGCGAAAAGAAAGGTACATAAATAGGAGTGAATGGCGGGTTTTGTGAACGGTTGTATGGTTGTATGCCTTGCAAGGATGAGCCATACATTTGACCGGAGATGCCACAGTGAGGGTCCGTGCGCAGGTCCGTGAAACCCTAGGGTGTTTTTTTCTGACTGCGACGAGTTCTCACTTAAGGTATAAAGGGGACGGTAAGATGCTTTCTTTTCAACTTGCGCCACTATTCTTCTACTACTTTCTGTTCCGGTGTATGGTTTACACACCTCACCCCCAATTCTGGGACAAGGAGGCAGATTATGTAATGATGGATTGATGAATGATGATGTATAGTATATATGATATATATACTATATATATTATATATAATGAATATATATATAATATAATAATATATTATATATATATATATTATGATACTATATATATTATTATATATTTTAAGATATATATATTATTATATATAATATATAATAGGATCATGCAAAGTGTTTCTACGAACAAAATTAATCGGCGAAGTATTTTTCAAATGTAAGAAAATTAAAAGGTGAAAATTTATGAAAAAGCAAAAAAATAACACTTTCTTTGTAATGGTGAAAATTTTATTTTATATTTAGTTAATAATTAACAAAGTTATTACAAAAAAAAATTCTTGAAATATTTTTTTGGGCTTCACACCTAAGCTTATAAAATGAGTTAGCTTAGGCAATCTATTTCAGGTTTTAAATTTGAGGATATCTACGTAAAGTTTGGTAGGAGTGAAGTAGGGACGCCATCACATGGTATTAGTATTATTTTTTTTTTAATTACGAAAATATCGACGTGGGATACACGTTGCCCCAATGCACGGCAGCCCGCCCGCGGCTACCGCGGGCCTCTGGCAACACCGGTGCCTAAAATTTCAATCAATTCTTCTTTTTTCGTACAACAATGACAGAAGGCAATCTTAGGGTAGGCAAGCTTAAAATTTTCCCTTTAAATGTGATTTTTACCTCATCGTCGTAAAATTTCCCTCACCTTAAAACTTAAACATATTACATAACATGACTATATATATATTTATATATTAATAAATTATTATATAATTATAATATAATATGATATATATATATATAACATAATAATTATTAGATATTATAAATATATATATATTATGATATAAATATATAATATTATATAATTATGCCATGTTTGGGGGGGCAGAAGAATTGCACAACTTACGTTCTTCTGTCGGGTCAGAGGTGACTACGAGGACGAGGTAGCTGGTGTTGGCTACCGCTAGCCACTCGTTACACCTGAGATTCTCATGCATGCCCGGATTGTCGTGGCACTTTGACAACACACACACACACCCTACCACACAACACACACACACACACAACAGTATACATACTTATATATATAATAGTTATTTATATATAATATTATATATATAATATGATATACTATTATATATATATATATATACTATATTATATATCATTAGTGATGGACGATTCAAATTTGTCAGCCGATGCGATCCTATGCCGATCGGTTAAGAGTGCCGATTCGGATTCCGATTCCGTTTCCGATTCCGATTCGAACTATTTAGATTTCTCTCTTTCGGGTCTCTCTCTGAGCATATAGTATTAGTATATATATATATATATAATTATATTATATATAGTATATAGTATATGATATTATATTAATATTTATTATAATTTATATATCATATATATATTATATATATTACAGTTGTCACGCGCGCTCACGGGGCAGAGCCTTATCGAGGAGGGCGGTGTTGAATGCTCCTCAAAAATTCATCTAAAGGCAATTGCGCAGGATTGAGCGCAAACGCTGGCTTAAAATGAGGAGTTTAATTGAGTTGGAAACACAGAAGATTGGAAAGAATTACCACAGAACAGCGGTGGCAGGAAAGAAAGAAGCACCGCGCGAGACGTAACCCTAGAGGTTACTAATAGTGCAACACAAACTCATGTGCCGACCAGCGGGGAGCAACCCTACTGCTGCTACGAGGGGTCTTGCGTCAAAGGTAGTGGAACACGCGAGTGAAAAGTCTCCCTCGAAGCACTGTGGTTCCGCGACGTGTAGCCTATAGAGAAAGAAGAAGAGCACTACATCGCGCCTTAGAAGGTGGGGAAAGATGACTAGAAAGTACAGGGACAAGTTGCTATACTTATAAGGCCTTTTGGCCTTTGATCGACCTATCCAAAAGCCGGGTGTACCAGAGCGCCTGCCCAGATCAGATATGAGGGCGATTACTCCACTTATATAATATATGATTATATATATATATAAATATACTATATATATATATTTATAATATGTATCCTTTAGAAGTATAGATCAGGTATGAAATCGATAGAGTTTATTTCATATTCTGTGAATTAGATATTTATTGTATACAGCACCATATTCCCGGCGATAAGCTGCAAAGATGGTGGTGTTATGTGGCTGACTAAGTTTTCAAACTTATCATCACAATTCACCAACAAGTTACATTATGATAAGAAAGGGGTTTTCACCCTTGTTATAGACGAAGAGAAGTTAATGAATTTTTTCTACCCCTCGTCTGCTTGCGCGAAATGTATCAAGTTAACTCTTAATTATAAGAAATCATTCATCTTACTTTTCTTTTTAATTTGCTTTTAACCTTTTCATAAAATGTTTAATTCAAAGACCATTGAGGTTGGATTGCCTTGATTGGGTCCTCCTCTGTAGAGCATCTGAAATAATTCTAAAAATAAATTTTTACAATTTGTTTATGTGAAGCATTTAACATCAATATTGCCTTTACCAGATATGAAACTTCAAACCCTAAAGTTATTCTCTCAAAAATATTTCCAAATACTTCTTTGGTAATCTTCTCACGATTTACAGATCCTCTCTCCATAACTATATATTCCTTTCAGTTTCAACACTCTTCTCAGTCTACTGCTGCTTGCTCTCTTTCTTGCCTCCCTTCTGGATTCTACCGCGTCCACACTCGGATGCAGTCCGAATCATATAATGAATATAATATATATAAATATTATATAATATATTAATATATATATATTATAATGTAAATTGAAGATGTATTTCAAATACTATTGTTCCTCACCGTGTCTCTTACTTCCTCATAACATGGGGGACTAGGGTGCTCAAAGATGACCGGATCGAGTCATGAATGGAAGCAATTCTAAAGGAATAAATAAGTAGTGAAGTGGACCCAAAACCCGCTAAATTATATATTCATATATATTTATATAATTATATAGTATATATATAATAATAATATCATATATTATATTAAGATATATATATAATATTATATATATATATATTATATATAGTATAATATATTGATATTAATGATGTAATATACTACAATGAGAATTACTGCATATTTTTTATCTGCACATTTAAGCATTATAAATCTAAACTGATAGATATAGAATCTCATAGTAAAATAATATATTATCTTGCATAAAGAAATAATTAGTTAAATACCTTTTATTTATTAACCACTGAAAAATAATAGCAATATTTTAAAAATGCTTTAATAAAAATGAAAAATTGTTTTATATAAAAAAAATACCTACTTTAATTTACTAAAAGTAAGAGTTTGACAGAAAATTATAAAATTAATTATTTGTAAGTCAAATGCAATGACTGCATTAAATTGCTATTGCAAAAAACAATTTAACATTTCCCGTTTAATGCGTGCAATCCGATTTCCGTTTAGGGAATTAAATGATTCTCCAATAGCTTGACAGAGTCTTGACTTTCCACGAAGGGGGCGAGCAATAAGCATATTTTTCCTAGCACAAGGACAGCCCACAATGCATGACAAAGTTGTACCTTCTATTCGCATGACACCATTTGAACGGACTTTGAAGATAATTAAAAAGTTTCATATTTTTATATTGGCATATTTCTATTAAAAACATCTTTAATTTTGTTTTCAAATATAAGGATACTCTCCTTAATAATGAGTTTCTTTGCTGTTTTATAAAGTCTTTTTCTCTTTAAATTCGAAAAGACAGCTTTCAACGAACGGAAGTTAAAAATTATTATCTTCAGCTGTCACTTTTATTCGTCGTCTTGTCGATAATGCAGAGAATTCTGAAGAATTGAGGAAAATTTTAAATAGGGAAAACTGTTTTCCTATTCCTTAAATAATACAAAATATAATCATTCGCACATCCAATTGCTTCAAGAATAATCAATCTCATATTCTTAATTGTAATAATTATCCTCAAGGAATGTAGTTTTTAAAGCGTCGGATCAAAGATAAGGTAGCATAGCACAAGATTACGTATTCAGTAAAGTAATGCTGAATCTATTTTTTACTGAAATTTTCATGCGGATACTGAATAGACCCAAGTCCCCAAAATAGTCCTTTTTTCTGATCCTTTTCAAAAAAAACTAGCAAATCACTTTCATATTGGATTATTGCCGATTGCCATCGATTCTTTTGACCAAGAAATTTTGACAAACAACAAATTTGTGAAGTATTTTTAGCAATTGTCAAAGAACTTTTTCATTGATTTTGTTTTCTAAGCATTTCAGGTTTTGAAATGTCACTTGCAATATGAAATGAGAAAATTAGTTTCACAAAATGAGAGAATCGGTCCAAGAATCGGTACAATTTTGCGATTCCGATTCGATCCGATTCACTGAAAAAAAACCGATTCTTCCATTCCGATGCCATTCCGATTAATTCGTAGCCCATCACTAATATAAGTTTACTAAATTATATAATAATAAATTATATAGAGTATATATATATTATATATTATTATTAATTATATATAATAAATATATATTATAAATAGTATATATATATATATATATATATATATTATATAATATATATAATATATATATATTATATATAATATATATTATATATATAATATATATCATATTATTATATATAATAACTGTGATGAGGAAATAGTTCAGGGACTTCCGAAAAGAACAATTCCCCACATTCGGGCATATAGAAGTTTAAAATTGTAGTTTTGGAAACATTCCTCTGTACTACGATGCTTAATGCTTTGTCTCTTTTGGAATTTCATTTGCACAGATGGGTGAGCCCCAATGGATTATAATTTCTCAAGACTTTGTGTGAACCTTTTTTGCATCTCTATACCCAGAACAACTTCTGAGCAGATGATGCAACTTCTAATCCGTACCCATTATCATCTTTAAAATGTAACCTAATATACAATAAGCTTTTTTTTTAAAATTTCATGTCACTCTTTTTATGTTATTAAAAGCTTTCCTTCTCTGAGTTTCTCCGTTAACTTTTTCGTACTTCTCTGAGTTTCTTTGGAGGGATTAATAATTGCTTCGGCGGGAGAATTCCTTCAAAATGTGCAGATCGTATAACCAAATTCTCTGTCATGGAGGCATACATTCTATTCTCTCTCCTTTCAACTTAAAGCCATAAACCTTGATTTATCTTTGCTTATTCTCGTGTTATTTATTCATAGCAGTGGCGATGCCATTAGGAACAATCATTACTTACTTAGGATCTCATTCTTTTTTATTTCATTCTAGAATTGTGCTAAATATATTCTTCGTAGTACTATCACTTGTTTTTCTATGTTGAAAATGCGATACATTTTTTTGGTTCTCCTTCCTCACACTCTTTTTGGCACTGCCAAAAATGCATACTCCAACTTTGCTTCTTCCTGTATATCTCCCCCCCCCCTTTTTTTTTTTTTTTTTTTTTGCAGAAAACACCAGAGTTGTCTTGCCTTCTGCTAATGCTGAACTCTGAACCTTTGCATCTTATTTCCAACTATTGACATCTCCAGAAGGATACTTCTTCCTTTCCCAAACTCTCTCCAAGGGCTTATTTATTCTTATATTTTCTCAACAAAGGTAATTTCTGTTCTCTTAAAACATTGCGAAGGTGTGTGATATTCACGGACACCCACCTGTGACATTATAATTTGTGCCTTCGAGCTCGGACCTTTCCTTTGTAAACAATTTTGTCTCTACCTTTCAATTTTAGGTTTCCTTCTTGCTGGCAGCGTAAGCTCATTCAACATGTTCAGCAGAAGAGGACCTCTTTTAACCCTATCACTGTACTTCTATTACGTTAACCTCGATCTTTTAAAATTTTCGATGATCCCTTCTTTGATCCTCAAAACTTGTGCTTAAATCATCTACTTTTATATCAGATCACCGGTAAAGCATTCACAAGAAAGGAATCCTGACTGCTGATCTTCTTTCTCTTCTCCCTGATCCTGGTCCTTCACCCCTCAGCATTTCGGTAAATCTTTTGCTGTGGCGCTTAACATATCGAAACTTTCGATGAAACCTGACACAAAGCTTTGCTTTTCTACCTGTCCTTCTTTACTCTTCCTTATTTGTCCTTCTGTTCGAATTTCGATGAATCCTTTTTCTGTGCCGCTATAGACATATCGAAAACTCTTTCATAGATTCACACATCAAAATTTCGATTTCAATATTTCTGTATATATTCTCGGGAAACTTGATCTCTGTTCGGAATTTCGATGAATCTTTTTCTGCTGCGCTAGACATATCGAAACTTTCAATAGAATCACACATAAAATTTCGATTTCAATATTTCTTATATATTCTCTGAAACTTGATCCTCTGTTCGGAATTTCGATGAATCTTTTTCTGCTGCGCTAGACATATCGAAACTTTCAATAGAATCACACATAAAATTTCGATTTCAATATTTCCCTCTTTAGGTATCTATTCTTCTCCCTGTTGCCTATTTTTGTTTCCTCCCCTGTGGTTTTATAGCAGATACTTTAGACGGCTGTTCTTTAACCTTCAATTTGTCGATAGTTTTGTTCCTCAGGGGTCTTCCTTAGTTCAAACTCTTTTTCTACTTTTCATTGATGGCATCTTTGAATTCCCCACATATCCACACTTATTCCAACCCCTGATCTTCCCTGTTTCTCAAATTGAATCAGTGAAAACGGGATTGTTTACATTTCCTGAAATATTTAGTTCCTTCATCTTTCTACTCGCCATAATCTTCCACAAAACCACATCATAATCTTCTAAAACACAGAACAAGTATTCATATATTCTTAATATTAAAATTTAATTTTTGCGTGAACTCTGTTGGAAGAATCATTTTGTTACACCCACTAAAAAATTTCTAAGCTGTTGGGTGTTTTGAGGTGTCACCGAAATTTGTTCACACCACCCTAGATGCTGCTTGCTCTTGATAGGAGTATTCCTCGAAATTACGTGGAGTACGCGTCACACATTTTAGATGATCCCACGGAGAAATTAATTCAATAAATTCTATCTACCTGTTGATATTTTTTTTTTTTTTTTTTAAAAATAAATCCATCCCATATATTATTATATAAAATACCAGTATATATAATATAAAATAATAATATTAATAATTTATTATATTTATATATTATATATAATTATTTAAATAATTAATTATTAAATATACCATATTATATAATATACGTTTCTAGAATCAATTATATAGTTATTACTATATATATATATATATAAATATAAACTATAATAGTAGTACCACCTCAGCTAAAGTATTACATATATATATATATATATTATATTATATTAATATTATATTTATAAATATATTATTAGTTCTTTAATTATAATTCGGTGATTGAATAAACTGTTTTAAATTATTATAAATGATCATCATTGAAAATCTAAACTAGTTTATATAGTATTTATAATATATATATTAATAATATTATATATATATATATATATATATATATAATATATATATTATATATATTAATATTAATATATTATTAATATAAATATATATATATTATATATAATTATATGAATATAAGATGATATATAGCACGCAATAAATTCATTATGTGGTAACAGAAGTATTCAAAGTCCAAGTTGGGGTGGATAACATATTTAGGACTAGAGGTTTCGGCTTGGAGCAAAAAAAAAGGTGGCAAAACATTGGAATAGATAGAATTGTAGTGTGAGGAATTCTAGAGGATAATTACCAATTAAAAATCCAAACTTTTAAAAAATTGATAACATTAAAATAACAAAATTAAAAAGCAAATTGCTTTCCTAATTATTTTTTTTTCATTTCAAGTTTTCAATTAAATTTTTATTTAATATAAGATTTAAAAGTATGTATAAAATATAATTTTTTATATTTATTTGTTGCAATTTATTTATAACAATTTATGAAATTTAAAAAATATTACATCGAAAACGTAAGTTTTATATATAATATTTTAGTTTAATGTAAAGGTCAAAATATAAAGATAAATATATATATTTATACTTATAATAGAAAATTGTCATTTCAGACATTTGATAAATATAAATTGATAAAATAAATAAAATATAAGAATAATAACTAATAAAATTAATATTATTTTTGACCATGATTAAAAAAAAATAAAATTAAAAAGTTTTCCTTTTTTATATATTTTTATAAAATTAATATTACTTAATTTTTAATTCTATATAATATAATATATACAATATAATAATAAAAAAAATAAATAAATAAAATTTAAATAAAAGAAAAAATAAATATAATAAAAATATTAAACGTCTGTTAACTTTTGATGTAATAAATAACAAAAGAAAGAATTTAAAAAAAATAAAATATTTTCAAAATATAATTAAATAATTTTATATCAATTAAATATAAAATACTTTCACTAGATTTTATTATTAAAAAACTAAATTATACAATTACACATTTAACATATTTTATATATTTATATAAACATTATTTGATCATAATATTATTTCGAATCATTCGCTCTAGTAAATACACACATAGTAAATTAATATTGTTTTTATATGAGGTTAGACATATTATATATATATATTATACTAAATATCAGTATAATATATAATAGTATAATATATATATATTATATATATAATATTTTATTATATAAAATACTGTATCATATTAATTGAATACTAAATATTATAATATAATTTTTTTAGATTATTATATGAAATATACATATAATGAATTATATATTATATACTTATATATATATATATATTTAGATATATTTTTATATATTTATGGTAATAGTTATGTTAGTTTTTAATTATATAAATTCTTAAATATAAATTATAATGTTAATATATATAGCTATATTAATATATTATATATATATTATATATATATATTATTAATATATAAATATATATTTATATATCTAATATTATTAATTTATATATCAAGCAACTCCCCCTATTATCATCTTATCTTCATATTATATAATATAAAAAAGTTGAATATATAATATAATATATACGAATATTAGTATAAATATTTATATTTATTAAACTTTTATAAATTAAATTATTAATAAATAAAAGTTAGGTCATCGACATAGCTGTT
Source organism: Trachelipus rathkii (assembly GCA_015478945.1). Taxonomy (NCBI): domain Eukaryota; kingdom Metazoa; phylum Arthropoda; class Malacostraca; order Isopoda; family Trachelipodidae; genus Trachelipus; species Trachelipus rathkii. The sequence continues at coordinate 9,678 of JABUQX010022336.1, read as the reverse complement.
GATTTTAATAGAATCGGATGTAGAATTAGGTAGGTAGTGTATAAAACCTATAATAGCTAACAATTTAAGACAATGAAAGTAATTGACAAAACAAGCAAATCAAATAGTTCATAACAAGGAACTATAAATAAAATACAAGAAGCTAAAATAACCTTCTAGTCCAGAGTATTTTGTTCTTTGATAGTGTGAGAAATTACAAATTATTTATGCATTTATAATAATGCTGCGTTGATTTTTTATTTTATGGTTTTTTTCGCTTTCCATTATGTGATTGGAATTCTTGATTTATTACTTTTTAGATATATATATAAATAAATAAAGTTTGTATTGATTTTTCCATTATAATGGTATTATAAATTTATATATAATTTATGAAGAATGCATGAATCTATAGTATTTTACGTAATTAATACAATATTTATGAATAATCAAAGACATTTTGACTATAAATATAATATGTATCTTAGCTAGCTAATACTATCACGACCCAAAAGGAATAAAAAATACAAACACAATGATGAAAGCAATATAAGTGAAAAAAACAACCGAATAAAAAACCCAACTTAATAAACTCCATACCAGCAAACCCAAATACCTGCAAATCATCAAATTTAACAACTCTTGATCGGACTCCATTAAAATCACGCTGGAGAAGCGAAACTATGGACAATATTTCTGTCACAATAATATTGCGCTCTTTGCCATATATATATATATATAATATATATAATATATTATGATATATATATATATATACTAATATTATATATCACCTATATATATATATATATATCTAGTCATCCATTAAATTACCCTATTTAGCAGATACTACATTTACAATTTGGATATACCATTAAAACTAAAATAATTTTACATTTCCATAAATAACTAATTATCTGAGAAATAGAGCATAATACATCATTCTAAAAAAGTAAAATCAGGAAAATAGATCTACCTCATATCCACCTATACCTCTACTAATCGTTCAATTATACACTGTCGAGTCATACCACACATTAGTATCAACTACTATAAAAAAGCTCATTACTATAAAATCAATATATACCTATACACTTCCACAACAAAAGTTATCCATGACAATAGCCTTACTCAACCTAATATAACTGACAAACATTTTCAATAAACTAATACACCTAATTACAATAATAATAAATATATATATAATATCTCAAGCCCATATATACAAACACAAACACACCGGTATATTAGGCAAATAGGCTAAATAAGCAAAGCCTGTTCGAATCATGAACTCCTAACAGACACTAGAGAAAGTCAAAACATCACAAAATATAGAACAAATTCAATACCAACAGCACTATAGTAGATTATAATTCTTTTTCCCACAGTTATACATTAACATCAAATCTATATCATAAAGGTTTATAACAGTAATAAGATTTGACAACACACCTTCTCACAACCTGACTTCATCGAGGCGACATGGCACAACTCTCCAAATATACAGGAAGCATGCATCTAACCAGAGGATAAATACTCTGTACGAAGAGTAACGAGATTTAGTTACTTGAGAGAAAATGCAGCTTCTCGGAGAACTAATCGATAGGCGTAACACCATGACTCAGTGTACAATTTTCTAACTTGCATTAGACACTAGCCTATGCGGCAAAACCTTAACAAAACTACACCTACCATACAATAATATAGACTAATCTTAGCTCGCTAGTGACACTGTAACTTAAACCGTATAGAACCAACGAGAAATAACTTAATTTTTGAATAGTTTCATTTTGTGTTGCTTCCACGGTTAAATCAATACTTATAAATACGGCGATTAGTGCAGACTAAAATATCAATATTATATATATATATAATATATATAGATATATATAATATATATATAATATATATATATAATACTTATATATATATATAATATTATATATTATATATATATATATATATATATATATTCCTCTCTTTGCGGGCTCTTGAGAGAAAGAATAGAATGGCTATTTTCAAGCTTTATTTGTGATTTCAATTCCAGACTAAGGAACCTTAGGAACACATATATATTAAAAATAAATGCACAAAAAAAAAACGGTCAAAAATAATTTATGTGTGCAAATAATAATATTTTAAAACATCTGACCCACACACAAATTCTTACTCTACATATACATATTTATGGTATAGCCTAGTATCCTCGTTGGTAATTAGAAGAGAGAGAGAGAGAGAGTGAGAGAGAGAGAGAGAGAGAGAGAGAGAGAAGAGAGAGCACGAGCAGCAGAGAGAGAGAGAGAGAGAGAGAGAGATAGTAGCTCAAATTCAGATACCATGTCCAAAATCGCTATACATTTTATTACATAGTCAAATAAAAAATAAATATGAAATATAAAATAAAAATAACTTAAAAACTAAATATGTAACATACCAAACTACATGGCATAAGCTGATCAATCAATGTAATATGCTATTCAAGTAAATCATCTGTGCATCAACAACAGTAATGTACCACAAGACCGAGAGAGCCAACTATATTGTGTCTCATCTTATTAACTAATAAATACACCTCACAAATAATTCTTTTATTAAATGTAACATTAGATATCCGAAATAACAAAGATCACCTCTATTCAACCACTAATATCCTGAGATAAACTAACTGAGAGGAACCAAACCTACTAATGTCACAAAACAAATAAAACATCCATTGACAAATGCATGGCATACCTCGCTACTCTGTCCAAGACTTTGAGAATAATCTATTTTTTGCTTGTAAATGATATTGGTCAAGAAATTTAAAATATGGATTCCATCATATTAATAATATCATACAACATAATTACAACCGTAACAATCAATCTAATATTACCAGAGGATCACTCTAAATGATTGATCACACTTATATAATATAAAATAAAACTCAATGGAGATATAACTAGAGAAAATAACATTCAATAAATAATAAAATAATAATAAATATAAATAATAATAATAATAATAATAATAATAATATAATAAATAATAATAATAATAATAATAATAAAGATAATAGATAATATTGTAGAGTTTAAAATCAGCACTGACAAAAAATTGTCCCAAGATTGGTCAAACAATTGAAATACAAGCTGTATATATATTGGGCTTCTTAAAACCAGGTCCATTTTACTAAAGGCATATAAAATAAAAATAGCTTGAGAGTTTAAAATCTATTTCTTCAAGGTGTGAAGAATGGGAATGTGGAATTGGTTTGTGTGCACTGTGACGGAGGCGAATTTTTGTGAATTAATTACAGGCGAGTGTATATGTGGAGTGGTAGTTGTGTTGAAGGTGGTTGACTGGTTTCTGGCGTGGACTGGTCAAAGGGGAATGGGATTACCTCGGAGCACGAACGAGAGGTTCACAACAAGCAGGATGTACATTAATGTCGTCGCGGTGTGCGAATTTCTAGGGTGTATTTTGGCTGCGACGAGCCGCAATTAGGTGTTTGAGATGATAGTATGGGGAAGGGATTTCGTTGTATAACCTTTTTCTCAGAAGCGTATACTTAGATCATGCTATTCTACATGAACAATTCTGCTACCGGGAGCTTTGTTGTACCATCTCAAACCAATGTATGGGGATGGGAATGATGAATTGGTTATTGATGTGAATGATGATGATTACAATGATGTACTCAATGTATGATGATTGATGATGGTGTATGATAGATGTATGTGGATGATGATGATGATATACTCGTATGTCTCAAAATGCAGCGAATTTAAGTTTCTTTGTTTTCGTGAAATGCTTTTACATGTAATAAATTAAATGATCACGGATTATAAAAATATAATATAATATATATATATATATATATATAACACTTATATAATATATAAGATATAATATATATTTCATAACTGTTATAAAATATAATACGTAAAATAAGTAATATCAATAAATAATTACCTCGAAATTAAATCAGTTTATGATATAATATATATAATATAATTTGAGCATGAAAATCGTAATGAACTTCCTCTAAAGATACACGTATAATGTCTTAGAGTCTACTCACACGAGAATTCTGTAAAATATATAATATACCAGACGTAAAATACCTTTGTAGAAATCCAAATGCGCAGCATCACTTTTCTAGGTGAACTCTACTATAGCAATGATATAATTGTCATATATACTCTCACTCTCTCACTAGAGAGTATTCTGTTCTATTATTGACTTCTTATGGTTTTATCTCTTCTATGTGTTTTTACTCTTCCTTCTCTCAAGTGAGTAATTTTATGATTTCTTTTCTCTAAAGGTATTGGTACGTGTAACAACTGAACAGTTTTGAACCAGAGAAATTTGCCTCAAAACATGTTTCCCAGCTGACAAAAAAAGTCTTTGTTTTACCATCTCTACTAGTTCTAATTCTCTCAGTCCCCATTTTTAGTTTTTTTTCTTTATTCAGTCATGTTATTAATTGAATCATAATTTACCATAATATAAATATAAAAAAACTTTTTTCTCTCATCATTATTTAAAAATATTCCAAGAGTCGATTACCTTACACGACATTTAGTATTCCTTTATTGTGATTAGGTAATGGACCCATCTACGCACATTTCAAGTTTGAAGTCATTTCAAAAAATAAAACAGCTTTGCTAGGTGTGAAGAGCGATAGAACACATGTCTCAAAAAATTATTTTAGGAGCTTCATTCGAAATAGTTGAATATATTCTGACTGACAGAACTGACTTCAGACACAATGATAAAACACTTGTAAACAATTTAAGACGTTTGTTAGAGGTTACACAAAAGCATACAGTTTGAAATGTTCTTTTTCTCATTCAATATTGACTGTTCGGTAAATAATATATAAATCTCATCGTGGTTCCTTTTTAGGGGGGGGGGAATGGGGTCTTTCTGGCCCAATATTGGACCCTCCCCATAAGTGTGCTATATAATACTATGCGCCCGAAAATGCGGAAAGCTTTATATCGACTAAATCTTCTATATATACTCTAAAATCACTGAAAAAATCTCTCACGTAAATATTCTTTATATCCTTAAGAGACTCATATAGGTCACACTTAAGTGAATTACAGTTCAATAATAGAATAATAAGATCACTGAACCGCATTATTTAAAATATTTAAACCCTCCAAAATTGTTTTACCATTTAATTGATTGTCTAATCACGAAGTTTGAACAATGTTGTTCTTAATTTATTATTTTCATCATATAAAAACGTACTTATATGCTACAACGGGAGTACGTCGAGGGAGCAATAAAGAGAGATCGAGTTTTATTCTTTCCTTATATCCTATTCACTATATGACGGTGACTCATGTACACTGAAACGTTTGTTTCAGGAGAGAAATATTCATCGAGTTATAAAATAAATACAAGTTCACGTACAGTGGAATGTATGGTCAGCCAGCCGGTAGGAACCATCGTGAAGGCGAAGATGATCAGCCGGTGAAAGGAGTCCATCTTGTGAATAGTGATCTACAACGCGGGTAGAGAACCATCTGGAGAGAAGGGCGAGGTTCTAGTCTCCAGGATACGGAAAGAACCATCTTGAAGCGACCTACCAGCCGGGTTAGAGGAATCGTCTTGGAATGCGAAGGGAGTATTTTCAGGGTCATGAGCTTTCAAGAACGATCTAATCTAAATCGAAACAAATCCCGTTCACCCATGAAGTGAGTAGGGATATCACTGGACGGTAGTAAGCACCGTTGTAGGAGGTTTCAGGTATGTCAAATAAGTAGTGAGTATGCCTATCCAAAAATCGCTTAGCGAATGCTCGACCGGATCTCGAAGGAAAAGGTTTGAAGTTTCTCTCGCGCATAAAGAGTAGTAATGAAGACACGAGGGATATGAAAGTTGGTTGGTGTCTGAAATCTAGTATGTTTTCATGCTGAGCACACATAATTCTGTCATTCATAAAAATTCGCTTCATGTAAGGATCTCTGTTGTAGGGGCTTGTGAAGAAGCTCTGATAAGGTACTATCTATTGGATTTATTTCGTCATCATCGGTAAAAATATTCTGTATAAGGAAAGATATAATAGCTATACTATAAAGGAGCAGAAAACAGGGAACAACTATGATTATACAATCAAAGTTCAACAAGAGAAATAGTCACTCGTCCAGAAGTACTCGTAGCACTATGATGATTAAAATAGAAGATATGAGATTAAACCCAGTTTATCTGCTTTCTCGTCTCGCTCAATCAGATAGCCTACTCTTTCAGTGCTCGATGAAAATCTTTCGCATTTTTAGGTCTCTTTGCTGGATGTGGGTGAACGCAGCTTGCTCTTTATTCACTCAACATAATTATAATATCTTGATTCGCATACCTTTTATCTTATTTTCCCACCTAGCCTATGTTTATATAATGATTAAATATTTGATTGATAAAAGTAAATCATTGATTAATTAAATAATTAGTATACAGCATCTACATTTATTTACATGTGTCACATACATGGGATTAGGCAGGGGGAGGGGAGAAAATTGCCCCCTCCAAATTGGGGAATGAATTTTATTTTAAAATTACTTAGTAATAATGTAATGCAAGAGTGCTAAATTGTCCTTTACTTTCAAAATTTTACTAACTAAAATTTTAACTACTAAAAACTAATAATGAATGTCTACTACTAGTTTTTAGCTTTTCAAAAGATTCTATAATTAACTAACTTTTCTTTAAAACTCATTGATGATAAGAAATTGCTATAATAATAACACTTAATTATTTGTGCATAAGTATATTAATTAAAAATAAATTAATATAAAGGTTAAGTCAGTAGATTCAAAAAGATTTGCTGCAGCAAAAATTGAAAATTGAAATTTTTTAGTTCGTTTTGAGATTTAGGCACATTATTATGGTCATTCTCAGAGTTATTTTACTCATTACAACTCCGCCAGGAAAATACCCTTAAAATAACAGTTAAAAAAAAAAAATAAAAAAAATCTGTGCGGTTAAAAAAGGATTTCAAAAACCCATCTTCTCTCTCTCTCTCTCATTTCGATTCATCTATCTCCAACTCTGACCCGAATAGCTCAACACCATCTCGTCTTCTGCAATCTCTCCTCTCATCGATAATCTCTCTACTACTTACTCTCTCTCGTCTCTCTCTCTCTCTCTCTCTCTCTCTCTCTCTCTCTCTCATTATGATATATTAAATATACAACTAGGTGTACTAATTTTGTAATAAAGTTGTATGATTGAAATAGTATAAGTATATATAGGATATTATATAATATATATATAATATATAATATATATAGTATTATATACTATAATACCGGTATATATATATATATATATATATATATATATATAATATATAGCCATTATATAATAATATATATAATATATATACATATATATATATATATATAATATAACTATATATAAAAATTATATATTATAAATTACTAATATATATATCCTAAAAAAAACTCAGATATATTTAGGAGTATACTATTATAGTATATATAGGTACCTATTGTGTTTTACGAACTCGTCAGTTTTTCGGGAGAATAATAGGAGGTGACTGATTTCTATGCGGTTGATTTTTTTTTTTTTAGTATATTGTACTATATGACACTAACAATGATCTCAGTGGTAAAGGACAGGATTCGAAAGTTCGTAGGATATTTAAAAAGTTGATTTTTAAGGACCATTAAATTGTATGTTAAATATTTTTTCAAAAATGAAATACTCGAAGAAGTGTACGACACTTACAGAAAAAATAACAAATGCATATTGGGAATCAGCGTCGTATTAAAGCCTAATTCAGAAAGTTGCTAAAAAAAAATAAATAAAAAATAAATATTTTTTTTTCAAAATGAATATCTCTGAAAAAAGTAGACAGTTTACAGAAAAACATATTAGCATATTTGATATCAGCGTAATAAAGCTTCATTAAAAAAAATGTAATAAAAAAAAAATTAGGGGCTCGAACCCGACGGGGACAGAGGAGGACGTTTTCATACCCGCCGTAGGGGAGGGGCGGAGGAACTCTTTGGACACCCAGTACCAAAGAGCGGGGGTTCCTCGGAGACCCTCCGGAGGGGGAATTAGTCCTACCTGTCGTCTCCACCCGGAAGTCCAGTAGAGTTACTCACCCTGGAAACTACTCCTTATTCTTTGTGTCTGTGTTCTACTATATATGGTACCTCAATTATAATAATTAAGTTGAAAAAGAAAAAAACATCTCAAACTATACTATCAGGGAAAAAGTTATATAATGGTTTTGACCCTATGTATATGTTATTTGTATATTGTCACAAGATCTTATATATTGATTTTCGTGTTTGGATTCATCTTATGCTATAAATTAACTATTTAAAAATAATAACACAGAAAAACAAAAAAAAATTTCAAACGGACGGAGCCTCGCTAAAATAGTTAGTATAGTATGTAATAGATATTATATAATATATATATATATATATATAATCATGTGAATAACGTATAGAGGCCCTATATATAGTAGCTATATATACTTATATATATATATTATTATAATATTAATGGCTAGTAATATTATAATTAATTATCGGTTTAGAAAACGGTCAATTTAGGTTGTAATTGTCTATACATTTATGTGTTACTTTATATTATAATCTTGACATCCAAACAACTTTAAAAGTAATACGAATAAAAATGACAGTAGAATAGAAAGAATGACATATATGAATAATAAAAAGAATAACAATAATAATATAAAGAATAATAATAAAATAGGATAGTAAACTAAGTGAATGAATCATATAGGTGAATACTTTCGATGATAGTAGTGAAAAGTTTAAGAAATTAAAATAAATAATAATAGAAACATCTCGAAACTACGTAAATTCTAGAGAGCTAATATTTTACCTACAAATTGCTAAATGTGACTTTTATATTTAATCAGATAGTGAGCAACTCTTTCACTCGGAGTGTGTATTGTTCTCTCTCACCAAAACTCGGTAAGTTTTCATATTGCTTTAGTACAAATGGAAAAGCTCGTGACTATATAGACAGCATCGTATCGTCGGTGTCATCGTCCCGTAGAAGGTACCTACCGCATTACACCTAGCTCAGTTCAGTTCTTCTTTATCAAATTCGGACTTAATCATAAAATAGAAAATAAGTAAATAAATAGAAGGAATATATTAGTTATTCCCTTTTAAGAACTTATAAGTTATTTAATAATTGGAGGATTGTCTGAGGTTTTGATATTAGTTTCAAGCAGTACATATGGATACTAAATTATATATTAAGTACTTTTTATATAGTGAAAAGCTGTACTAATATTGTAATATAAGTACTTGTATTATAGGTGAATATACGATGCTCGTTTTCACTATTTGTATGGTGGTATGATTGATAATAATATAGTATATATGAGTTTAGCTGTATAATCACTTATTAATATATAATATATATGTAATATATACTATATTTAGTGGCTATATATATCCCTGTTCAGGATGGTGCACAAAAGGGATGCAGGATGGGATACAAATCCATTGGAGTGTTGCGACAAATTGGAAAACCAGGGCAAATTAAAGGTGACAGGTCGATACTCAGGTCTCGCTTCAAATTGTGCAAATGAACAAGGGAAAGTTGAAAAACAACAATCAAAGGGAGCGTTTCGGTCCAGACTGACCAATAGACTGTGTATGTATCGTACCGATTTTGAGACTATACGATAGG
>JABUQX010022335.1:100000-102326 GCA_015478945.1 Trachelipus rathkii | reverse complement strand
TATATATATATATATATATATATATGTATATATATATATATATATATATATTAGTATATATATATATATATATATATATATATATATATATATATATATATATATATATATATATATATATATATATATATATATATATATATATATTTTTACCAAACTTAAAATGTTTGAAAATATTTAATGAGGTTTGATTGCCCTTTAATTAATTCAACTATTCATTAAAACTTTTTAATTAAAACATATTAAAATATTTCACAAAACAATTTAATTAATTTGACATTGCTATATAACAATAATATAATGCCCAAAATGACGGGCCCACTCTAGCTTTCGTCTGTTCTTTCTTTCAGACCTTGTTCAAGAGTAAGAGTTCATTCCATAAATTTTAAGCAAAGAATAAATTTTTTTAGTTGGATGTTATTTTTTTTATTTTTCTTGACGATCCTAATGCTATATTCTGAATGAAGTCTATTTTTAGCTCACCGTCTTGTTTATTGAAGTTCCCTGAATTTTTTATGAAATATGCTTCAATAATTTTTCTTTTATTGATTTGTGGGGCAGAGGAGATTGGTTGCATATTTTGAATATCTATTGTATGATTCCGGGTTGATCTGTGTGTTACCAACGCTGAATTAATTCTGCCAGATAGCAAATCTTGTTTGTGTTGCTCTCGACGTCTTTCAAAATCATTTGTCTCGCCATAATATGAGTCAGAACAGTGTAAACAAGGGACACGGTAAACCACAGGGCCTGTTTTTATATTGGGGGGTTTTAACACTTTCTTGATTAAGATATTGTTTGAAGGGATCAGACGTATGTGTTTGGGTAAAATGTTTTTTATGTGATGTGTGTTAATGTGTGGTAAAGGGAGGTGGGTTTTTTGTTGTATGTTGTCTTGAGTTGTGCTGAGTTTATAATATTTTTTCCTTGCTTTTTTGTAGGTGTTGTTTATAATGTTGATAGGATATTTCAATTTTAAAAAGGTGTTTTTTATTAATTGTGTTTCTGTATGTAAGAGTGCAGGTGAGCAGATTTTAAATGCACGGAGGTATAGGGATGAAAGTGTACCTATTTTTGTGTTGTGTGTGTGAGCGGAATACCAATGTATGTAGGAAGGATTGGATGTGGGTTTTCTGTAGACTGTGTGTTGGACCAAGAGAGAAGGGTATCAAGAAAAGGAAGGGAATTGTTGGTAGAGGATTCAATGGTGAATTTAATATTTGGATGTATGTTGTTTATGTTGTAAAATGAGTTGTAAAATGTCGATGACATTTTCACAGCCATCCCTCTCTCCACTAACCCACAACACATTTTACAACATATAAACAACATACATCCAAATATTAAATTCACCATTGAATCCTCTACCAACAATTCCCTTAATTTCTTGACACCCTTCTCTTTTGGTCCAACACACAGAATATACATTTTTCTATCTATAGGAAACCTACATCCACTAGCATTGGTTTCATCAAGAAAAATCAAAAAAATAACATCCAACTAAAAAACTTCTTTGCTTAAATTTTATGGAATCAACTCTTTCTCTTGAATAAGGTCTGAAAGGTACAGACGAAAGCTAGAGTGAGCCCGTCATCCTTGGGCGTTATTTTATTATTATATATTAATGTTAATTATTTAATTTTGTGAAATATTATAATATGTTTTAATTAAAAAGTTTTAATATACAGTTGAATTAATTGAAGGGCAATCAAACCTCAGTATGTATATATATATATATATATATATATATATATATATATATATATATATATATATAATATATATATATATATATATATATATATATATATATATATATATATATATAAATATATATAAATATACATATATATATATATATATATATATATATATATATATATATATATATATATATATATATATATATATATATATATATATATATATATATATATAGTTATATATATATATATATATATATATATATATATATATTTATATATATATATATATATAAAAAAAAATAAATATATATAAAAAATATAAAAATTAATATATATATATATATATATATATATATATATATATATATATATATATATATATATATATATATATATATATATATATATAGGACCATATGTAAAGTGTGCTCCCTCAAAATATTTTATGCTATGGGAAGGTGGTAAACCTGTGAAATAAATGCATTTTAAGATTCTGAATTTACAATAATATTAACGAAATGTAAAAGAAATATTTTGTTTTGTGCTTCACGGTAGGCTCATGAAAATAATAGATTTATATATATATATATATATATATATATATATATATATATATATAT
>JABUQX010022335.1:80000-90000 GCA_015478945.1 Trachelipus rathkii | reverse complement strand
GACCCTTATATAGCTGGAGTAAATGAGAAGAGGAGAAAAGTTTCGCCGTCTAAACAGAACTCCCAGTTTCTTTTGAGGCCGCCTTAGCAGCCGTTGTGATGTGAGGTTTCCAAGACCTTTTTTTGTTTGTGTTAAGGACAAGGATGTTTATATTTTCAACAGGAGAGATGAGAGAACAGTCGAAAGAGATAAGAAAGTTAGAAGGTGTTTAAGAGAGGGAGATTTGTAGAAGTGGGGATTTTAAAAAATTGAATTTCACAAGGTTGAGACGACCCAACCCGGAAATTCTATCCTGATCAGCGAGAATAGAATCGGAAAGATTAAGACGAGAGGCAATTCTAGAAGTGAAAGGGGGAGCAGGATTGAAATGAGTTGAAGAATGATGGGTCGAATCATCAGCATATGAGTGGATAGAGTTAGATGTTCAGGTGAGAAAATCATTAATGAATAGTAAGAATAAAGTAAGAGATACGACTGAACCATGAGGAACACTACTATTGACAGGAAAAAAAGAAAAAGTCTCCCTGCCCTATCAACAACAGTCGATATTGAGCGATTTCGAAGAAAGCTAGACATAAGTATGCAAAGAGGAGGAGGAAACCCAAAGGAGGGGAGATTGGAGAGTAGTGACGCGAGCCATAACGGTCAAATGCTTTAGATATGTTAAGAGCCACCACGCAAGTTTCCTCGTGGTTCCTAAGAGTGGAAACTATAAATCGGTTAGATACTGAAGTATTGAAATAATATATATATATATATTATATATATATATATATATATATATATATATATATATATATATATATATATATATATATATATATATATATTTTTACTGTATCTTTATTTATTACTATATACTATATATATATAATATATATATATATATATATATTTTTACAGTGACTTTATTATCTACTTTGTTAACAACATTATTATTATTATTTTTTTTATTATTATTATTATTCATTATTTTAACATTATTATTATTATTATTATTATTATTATTATTATTATTATTATTATTATTATTATTATTATTATTATTATTATTATTATTATTATTATTATACCAGTTCAAAACACGACCAAATACACATTTCCACATTCCACAACCTAACGCGCGAAAGAATTCCATAAGATTTGTCAAATCCTAATGCAATATAAATGAGTTATATAAACTTTGGGAAACGAAAATCCTTTTTGAACAAACATTTATTTGAAATATTTTTAGCTTTATGAATCTACAATGTTTTGGGACGGTTATTATAATAAACTGTTTTAAGGGTCTTCCATGGAAAGTAATCTAACGGTGTCAGAAATGGAATTTTGAACTTTTATACTTATATATATATATATATATATATATATATGATTATATATATATATATTACTATACTATAATAATATATATATATATATATATAGTAATATATATATATATATATATATATATAAAATAATAAATAATATACATACTATATATATATATATATCATATATACTATATATTATATACTTATATACTATATATATATATATATATCATATACTAATATATATATATACTATATATATATAATATACTAATAAAAACATCACCTATATTATAATATATATATATATATCATATATTTATCCGGTAGAGTGATGGTATTTCATCCAATGTTATGAAGTTTTTCAACAAATACTGATATGAATCACCGGTCAGATTGTGATGAAACTCATGTGGTACAATTATCTCATGCCAACATTACTTGGCCCATACTACAACACTTTGATTGAGCTACACAGGTATACATGTCCTTACACTCCACGCTACCATGCGTTTAGTATTGGCCAATATCGTTTATTATATATTGTTGACTTCACCATTTATTTGGAAAATAACTTCATCATTGATCATAATACGTTTTTCCATCCACTATGCTGCAAAGCTTTGCATCATGATAAAATTATAGTAATAAATAATTTTCCAATAGGGCCAGACTTTTGGATCACCACGTAGAATATATCATATATATATATATATATATATATATATATATATATATATATAATAATATATATAATATACTATCATATATATATATATATATATATATTAGTATACTATAAATATATATATACTATAATATATATATATATATATAAATATACTATATATATATATATTAATATATATATATATAAAAAATATATATAATATAATATATATCATATAATCATATATATATATATATATATATATATATATATATATATATTTATATATATACTATATATAATATATATATATATATATATATATATATATATATATATATATATATATATATTATATATATATATATATATATATATATATATTGGTGTGTGAAGGTGTGTATGTGTGTGCTTAGAGATTTTCGAAAGAAAGAAAAAGACACTCCAGAAAATTGCTTGAATACTAATACGCCTTGCCGAGAGAGAGCAGAGAAGGAGACTGGACGAGAGAGAGCAGAGAGAGGAGAGAGAAGAGAGAGAAGAGAGAGAGAGAGAGCGAGAGAGAGAGAGAGAGAGAGACGAGAGAGAGAGAAGAGAGGCACAACCATGCAGTTCTCACGCGGCCAGGGCTCAGCGATAGCGGCCATTTTGGACCCCAGCAATCTCGGCAAGAAGAGAACATCAAAAATGCCTCTGGGGCTTATGTTCTGATGCATGAAAATGATGGTAGCATGCAAAAGATGCTAGCTTTTTTGATAGTCTAATTATGCTTCTATTTTATACATACATACATACATACATACATACATACATACATACATACATACATACATACATACATACATACATTTTGACACTCATATACATACAAGTATATGCGCTGAACATACTAGAACATACAATCTTACATGAAAATACATTTATATTTACTATTGTAAGAAAAAGTTCATCACATATCTCTCGTTATAGATATACAAAGATAAACAGCGTTGGCTTAGCTCCGACAAGTTATAACCAATGAAAATTTATTAACTGAAAATTAATCAAAACGCGCCATTTTGTTTTCACAGTAGGTTAGAAATAATGGAGTGTATGAAATTGCTTTTTTCTTGTGGTGTATATTTTGTAATTAAAAGGTTGGGGCGAGTTATGGTAAGTACAGTTTATCGATTAGGAAATGCTGTATAGGAAATTTGAAAGAAAAATATGTCTACAACTGTTTCATGCAACACTGAGCGAGTTAACTCTCTCTCTCTCTCTCGCTCTCTCTCTCTCTCTTTCTCTTTCTCTCGCTCTCTCTTTCTCTCTCTCTCTCTCTCACCCTATATATATATATATATATATATATATATATATATATATATATATATATATATATATATATATATATATATATATATATATATATATATATTTACAGATAAACACCACCGCTCACAGGCAGAGCCCTAATCTAGAAGGGGGTGTACTCCATTAACGTCCGAGTAGGACGAAGCCAATCCCTAGAAGAAAATAGCTCACATTCTCCCACCCGACCAGTTGCGAACCTGGAACCCTGGCCTTGTTTGGCGAGTGCTCTACCACTTAGCTATCGGGAGCTTTTATATATAAATAAGTATTAAAATGAAGCACCATACCACCACCCTTCTTTCCTCTACGCTGGTATAAATAAAGCGAATATCCGTCTATTTCATATTCCTGAAGGGAGTCTCTATATAATTCTTCATTAACCCATGCTTCAGTTATGCAAATAATGTCTAGATTTTCATTTATGGTATAACTAATCAGCTCATCTTTTTAATTTCTAAGGCTATGAGCATTAGTGTAAAAGCATTTGATATTCGAAATGCTGTTATTTTTATTGCTATCATCATTATTTGAACCTATAACAACACTAGTTTTATTTATCTTACCACTATTACAGTTACCATCGTTATTATTCGTAATCAGATTTAGCCCATTACCCCCAACTTCACCTAGTTTTTTGATAAACAAGTCTCCAAACTGGTACTGAAAAGCGCAACACCTTTACGACTCAAGTGAACTCCGTCTACTGCAAAAAGATCCTTATCCAGAAATTCTCTCCACAAATCCAAAAACCTAATATTTTCTGAAAAACATAATTTCCTAACTCTTTCATTTTCACCTAAAGCTCTACTCCCCCATTCCTGACCTGCACCTAGCCTAGGTAAAATTCCAGAAATCTTGCACGCTCTTCCACTAGCTTTCATGTTCTGAATCAATCTCCTATAATCTGCTATTAATTCTTCTTACCTTCTATGTCCTATATCATTTGTACACAATCACATTTGAATCAACATTTGTAGAATCAATCTTTCTATCTATCCTATCCATGATATCACTCACTCTGGCACCTGGATCAATCGTTTCCTTTTATCTTTATTTTGAAAGTCTTATCTAGGTATCGTATCATAGAGTCTCCAATTAGCAATGCATCAGTCTTCCCTTTAGAAGACTCAACATTACCATTGGCCCTCTCTGATCCTTCCTCATCTGGAAGACAGTCGAACCTGTTACTGCAGGTCACAGGCTGACTGGCTTTCGAGATCCTCATCCTCATCCTATTATTTCTAATTTCTACAACTCTCCATTCATCTGCAGGCCTATTATCAACTACTTTATCCTTTTCCCTCTCATCTTCCTGCCTAGGTGAATCACTTTTTCTATCTACCCGTATATTCCGCTTCCTCCTCGCCTCGACATCCCTACTAACTTTTTTCCTAACACTTCCTTCCTTTCTCAACTCAAATACAAAATCTTTCAATTCATTCATATTTTCAGTCTGCAATCTCCTTCCTTAACAACACATTCTCTGCATTCAAAACACAAACAGAGCAGCTATTCACATATTTACCTCTCACAGTCCCACAGTTATCACACAAGAGCATAAAAAGTTTTAAAATATTTAATTATTTAGGGATATTCAAATATTTTAGAGACGTTTAAAAAGTTTAAAGATTTTTAAAAAGTTTTGAACTGTTAAAAGTTTTTAGAGATGTTTAAAAAGGTTAAAGCTGTTAAAAAAGTGTAGAGATATTTAAAAAATTAAGAGATGTTTAAACAGTTAAGAGATGGCTCTGAAAAACTTAATTTAATTTAAATTATCACAAAATTACAATATTAAAATAATTATTAAAGACTGTAATTAAATACAGAAAATCTATTTAATAATCCAAATTGAACCTCCACACACTATACAGTAAATCTTTTTACTCTAGCCTATGGCACTGGGAAATACTCTGGGAAACTTAATTTAATTTAAATTATCCCAAAATTAAAATAATTATTAAAAACTGTAGTTAAACACAGAAAATCTATTTAATAATCCAAGTAAACCTGCAAACACACAGTATACAGTAAATCTCCTAACTAAGCTGGCCTAGGGTTAGGCTATCAAACACTGGCCTAGTCTAATACTAGTGCTAAATTAACTAGCCTATAAGAAATGACTTACTTAAAAATAAATACACAAACTACTAACACCACTATTTATAATAAAAAAAACAACAATTAGCACAAAAATACACAATAAATACACAAATTACACAGTAAAATGGAAGAGCACAGTCAGAATACAACCTCCTCTGACCAAATCCTTCACACTAATTAAAAAGGCCTTCACACTTACACGGCTTTTATTTTATTTTAACCTGACTATATATGTATACATGGATCTATGTTGTATGTATCTATGTAATATGTATGTAATAATAATATGTATGTCAGATCACTTCCCCTTGAGGGGTTATATGAAGAAAGAATCGACACTAGTCGAGATTTTAATTAACCAGAGAACAACATAAAATTAAGAAAAACAACACTCACGGTGGTAAACCAAACGATCTAGCTTTCCGTGCTCATACTCAGAGACACTTCGATCGGGACGCTCTATATCTCTATATCTCTATCAAACCTTGAGTACTACACTATCTGTAGTGTTGTTGTTTCTTAATTTCCATGTGAATTTACTCAATTAATTAGCTTCATTCTCAAACAAATATTCTATAAGTACACTAGAGTAAGTTAGTGTATTATTTCATGCATATATATATATATATATATATATATATATATATATATATATATATATATATATATATATATATATATATATATATATATATATATATATATATATAAATATGTATTTTGGATATCTAATATTAAGCCTGTCACATATACCTATATATATATATATGTATATATATATATATATATATATATATATATATATATATATATATATATATATATATATATATATATATATATATATATATATATATATATATATATATATATATATATATATATATATATATATATATTGACTCAGTCACTGCGCTATTTATATGATAATGACAAAAATTACTTTGGTGTGGAGTTCATTAAATGTTTTGATTCTTTACTTTTTTCTTTTTTATTAAAAATTGTATGAATTTATTATGAACTGTGTTTAGTTATTAATTATTTTCTCGCTAATAAAGATATCATAGAGTGGGCTTTATTTTATTTTTATTTATTTTTAATTTTTTTTTTTTTTACAGTTGTCACCAACACTCATGGGCAGAGCCTATTCCGGGGAGGGGGTGTTGCACAAAGTTTCATCCATGGCAATTACGCAGATGAGCACAGACGCAGGCTTTAAAGTGAGGGCAATTAAATTCAGCCGGGAACACAGAAGATGGAAGAGAATTCCACAGAACAGAGATGGCAGGAAAGAAAGAAGCACCGTAGCGAACTAGCCTGGAGTTACCAAGATCCACACAAAACTCGTGGGCAGACACAGCACCCCTTGTGCTACGAGGGCGCCGTAAAAGTAGTGGTACGCGAGTGGTAAGTTCCCTCGAACACCTGCCACTGTGGTACCTATAGAAAAGAGATAAAGCACCAACATCGCGCCTCAAAGATAGAGGGTCAAGTGAACTGGAAAATACAGGACAGTTTATAAGCCTTTTTTTTGGCTTTTGAGCTCGACCCTGTCAAAAGCCAGGTGAAACAGAGCCTCCCCAGATATGAGAACAATTACTCCATACAAGGGCGGATGAGACCGTTGTATAGCTTGAGAAGAGAAAAAAAAGTTACGCACTCTTAGCAGAACTCCCAGTTTCTTGAAGCCGCCCTAGCACCCGTTGTGATGTGAGGTTTCCAAGACATTTTTGTTTATGTTAAGGCCAAGAATGTTTATATTATCAACAGGAGAGCCGAGAGAACCGCCGCAGGTATAGGAAAGTTAGAAGGTGCTTTAGAGAGGGTGATTTGGTTTTTAAAGAAGTGAATTTCACAAGGTTGAGACGACCCACTCGTAAATTCTATCCAGATCAGCCGAGAATAGAATCGGGAAAGATAAAGACGAGAGGCAATTCTAGAAGTAAAGAAGGAGCAGAATTAAATGAGTTGAAAAGTGAAGGGTCGAGTCATCGGCATAAGAGTGGATAGAGTTAGATGTGCAGGTGAAAAAATCATTATTAATAAAAAATAAGAATAAAGTTGGAGATAAGACAGACCCTGAGGAACACCACTATTGACAGAAAAAGAAGAAGTCGTTCCATCAACCACAGCCGATGAGCGACTTGAAAGAAAGCTAGACATAAGTATGCAAAGAGAAGGAGAGAGCAAAGGAGGGGGGAGCTTGGGAGAGCAGTGACGTGCCATACCCGGTCAAATTTGGATATGTCAAGCGCCACCACGCAAGTCTCCCCGTAGTTCCTAAGATCGGAAAACCATAAATCAGTTAAATAGGAAAGTATATCGCCAGTAGACCTTGAACGCAGAAAGCCGTACTGGTGATCGGAAAGAAGAGAATGAGATTCCAGATGGTCTAAGAAGTGAGAGTTAAGAAGTATTTCAAAGATCTTAGATAGAATACAAGTGAGAGCTATAGGGCGATAGTTAGAAGGATCAGAGCGGCTTCCTTTTTTCGGAATAGGTTGGACATATGCGTGCTTCCAACACTGAGGGAAAGTGTTAGTATTGAGACATAGAGAATATAGTTGAGCGAGGGGCGGGGTCAGCACGTAAGCACATTCCCTCAAAACTTGGGGAGGAATGCCATCCGGGCCACCCGCCTTCCTAACGTTCATAGATCTCAGGAGCCCATGCACCCAATCAAATGTAATCACAGGCAAAGACATAGGACACCTGAGAGGAGAAGGAGGAGGAGGAGGAGGAATACCAGAATCGTCCAAGGTTGAGTTAGAGGAAAATAGGAGGCCGAAGAGATTGGCCTTTTTAGTTGGAGAGTCAGCAACAGAGCCATGAGATCGAATAAAAGGAGCAAAGGATGATTTACAGAAGTTGTTAGATTTTTTTTGGCAAGAGGCCAGAAAGATTTGTCAGTAGAAAAACCAAGGGGTTAGCGCACTTTCGTTGATGAAAGCCCGCTTTGCTCGTCGAAGAGTATCCCTGCAACGATTTCTAGCTAAGTGAAAATTAGCGAGAGTGATAGGAGAATGAGAATTTTTCCACTCATGATACGCGCTGTCTCTAGCCAGAATGGCCAGAGAGCGAACAAGCACGATTGAACCATGGATTATGGGAGAAGATTTAGTCGAAGAAGGAATGAACCTGCTCATCCCGTCAACGATTACAGCTCCCACCTTAGTGGAGAAGCCCAAGCATCATCAGAGTCAAAGCAGTCATTCCAATTAAAAATAGCGTAGAAGCGACGCAAGGCCCCCCAATCAGCCCGATCAAAGTGCCAGAAAAAAACACAAGGCAGGATGGAACTGTTGGAGAGAAGTATTGAAAAAATTACGAGATATAAGGTTGTGGTCAGAATTACCAATAGGAGCGAAATGGTGTATATAGAAAGGACTAGTGGTGAAACATAGGTCAAGTGTGTTCAAAATTGGTTAGGACGATCCGGAATGTGTGTAGGTTCTTTGATTAGTTGCTCCTAGATCGTTGAGAATGCTGAATGATTCGGCCCTCCTCGACACCTAAATCAGTATGAGAGGACCCTAACCACTCAAGTGTTGTGTATTGAAATCCCTAAATAGGGACCTCAGTATTTGGATGAGAGAAGATATAACAGTCTCGTGAGAAGTAGTAAGATATTCAAAGAAAGTGAAAATCTGTTCTGTTAGGAGAACAGTAGCAGAAGCACAATATTGTTGTAGTAGAAGGAAGAAAGATTTTGAGCCACAGAACATCGAAGTTAGGAGATTCGAGATTCACGAGACTTGTTACAGGAGTGTTAATGTTTACATAGGCACACCTCCACCCTTTAGGGAATTATGAAATAAGTTATAGTTGGAAACATTAAAACGAGTTAGAGGATGAATTCTTAGCCATCTGAGACTCAGACAGGATCAAAAGGTTAGGGTTAGAGTTAGTGAGGTGATATTCCACAGAGGCAAAGTAAGATTTTAAGCCGCGGATGTTGGTAAATTAATTTATATATTTAATATATTAAATATCTCTGAAAATTACAAGATTAAAATAATACAAAGCCTTGAAGTCAATTTAATCGAATTATCAAGACTTTATCATAACCTAGACTTGAAAGAGAGAGAGAGAAACGATCCGAGAGAGAGAGAGAGAGCCGTGAATGAGTCAATCTCTCATGGCTCAGCAGATAGCGAGCGACTCGACGACTCGAGTCATTAATTTCTCCAAAATTGAGTCCTGAACAGAAACTGGATTTTTGCCAAGAACATCTCGGAACAGTTTTCAAGTCTCCTGCTTCGATATCATATCACTAGAAAGGTGTTTAGGACCCCTTCTGGGGCCACATAGGGTTCCGCTGGGGTGGTATTGGGTACAGGAGCAACCAACCAAAGTCATATATATATATTTATTTATATATATATATATATATATATATATATATCTATATATATATATATATATATATATATATATATATATATATATATATATATATATATATATATATATATATATATATGTCTGTAATATGTATATATAATAAGAATGTGTAATAACAATATGTGTCTGTATGTATGTAATAAAGGATATGTAATAATAT
>JABUQX010022335.1:67500-75000 GCA_015478945.1 Trachelipus rathkii | reverse complement strand
AATATTTTTTTTCAGGGACAAACAGGAATATTTCACTTGCAACTTTCAAGAAGAGGTTAAATTATATTATATTGTAACTTAGAACACATGAAGGCATTGAAACTAATCTCTTTGTACTTCCTTTTTCCTCTAAATCAAAAGACATTTACACATACACACACAAAAAAAAAAAATCTTTGAAGCTTACTTGAATGGTTTGAGGAACTCGTTGACTTTCCTTTTGTCATTACTTATATATATATATATATATATATATATATATATATATATATATATATAAGAAGATATATTAATATAAATATCGCTATATATATATATATATATATATATATATATATATATATATATATATAAGCTGCCTCAGTAGATCTTTAACCTGAAAAGGTATTATATATTAAAATTTAGTATTTTCCGAGTTTAAAGGTATTTTTTTAAATCAATAAGCATAGTATTAAGGTCAGTCGCTTTATTGCCAGTCCCACTATTTATTTAAATCTATGTAACCTAACGTAGCTTAACTTAACCCAACTTGACACTAACCAAACATATATGTATATATATATATATATATATATATATATATATATATATATATATATATATATGATATATGTGTATATATATATATATATATATGGTATATATATATACATAGATTTAACCAATAAGCATAAAGATAAAGTTGCCAGTCGCTTCAAACAGTTGTAATACGAAGAAGCTAATTAAAGAAATATTAAAGTTTAAGTATACTAGAGTATGGACAAATTTTTGTAACTCGTTTACTTATTTTAAAACATCATGCCAATTATAAGAGCAGGAGAAAGATAAACAAATAAAATAAATAAATAAAGATAAATAAAATCAGAAAATAAAGTGGAACAAATTTTGTTTTCCTTTTCTCTCCCCATAGAAATTATTATCTTTTTCCCATTATTTACAGGAGAAAGATCCTCACTGAATGTCCATATATATATATATATATATATAGTATAGAGAAAGATATATATAGCATATATATATATATATATATATATATATATATATATATATATATATATATATGATATATATATATATATATATATAAATATACATATATATATATATATATATATATATATATATATATATATATATATATATATATTTATATATATATATATATATATATATATATATATATATATATATATATATATAAAATATATATAAAGATATATATATATATATATATATATATATATATATATACAAACACACAAACAAGCACTAGTATTAATAGAGTATTAACAGAAACAAATTTATTCATTGAAACACGTCTGCACAGTTATATATCATCCGCATGTGTTTATAAATATATTTATTATTTACAATACAAAACTACAACGTTGTCTAAAGCTCTTTGTGTACACACAAAAAATCGAACATTAATTGACATTCCGGAATTACAATAAACTATTGTAAAATATTCAATATTCAATGATGTCCCTCATCTTTTGTCATGGAAATTAAATATTAATAATTGCAGTAAATTTATTTGAATAACTACGTGCTTGTTTTCTCTTTAACGTCAACGCTCCGTTGTCGATTATGCAACCTTGACCTTTATTCAAGTCAGGAGGATTCAGATCTTCTCTACCTTTCCCTTAGTGACCTACACACACATCTTTATATATATATAGAGCTAGTATATATATATATATATATATATATATGTGCATATATATATATATATATATATATATAGTATATATATATATATATATAATATATATATTTATATATAGGTATATATATATATATATATATATATATATATATATATATATATATATATATATATATATATATATATATATATATATATATATAACTCTCTTTCTATAAAAACAAATACACACACACACACATATATATATATTATTATATTATATATTATATATATATATATATATATATATATATATATATATATATATTATATATATATAATATATATATATATATATATATATATATATATATATATATATATATATATATATATATATATATATATATATTATTTTATATATACATATATATATATATATATATATATATATATATATATATATATATATATATATATATATATATATATATATATATATATATATATATATATATATATATTATATATATATATATATACATATATATACATATATATATACATATACATGACATCCGGGAAGCCTTCTCAACTGGTGGGATGGTTCTTGGCGTCTTCTTTGACCTTGAAAAAGCTTACGACACAACGTGGAGAACTGGGATCCTCCTTAAACTCCATTCGCTTGGTTTTCGCGGACAACTCCCTCTTTTCATTAAATGTCTTTTGTCAAACAGATCCATGCAAGTTCGGTGCTCTTCTATTCTGTCACGCCACTTTACTCTGGATGAAGGCGTTCCGCAGGGTAGTGTTTTAAGTGTACTACTATTTGCTCTCGGATTCAATGATATTGTTACCTCTATTCCAGCGACTGTCAATTTTTCTCTATATGTCGATGACTTAGCATTATACATAGCCGGTGCCAGACTGCCCTTTCTCGAACGGCAACTTCAACTAGCTATTGAAAATATTTCACAGTGGGCTAGCTCCCATGGCTTCCATTTTTCTCCCACCAAAACCTCAGCAGTGCTTTTTAAGAAAAAAGGGAATCGAAGAACTTGCCACCTTCTTCCAGCGAACCTAACCTTATATGGTTCGCCCATTCCTGTAACTTCACAGGTCAAATTTCTAGGGCTCATCCTAGATGACCACTTAACATATGCACCGCATATTAAACACCTAAAAACAACTTGTCATCGCACCCTTGACCTGTTACGCCATCTCGCCTCAAAATCTTGGGGTGCTGATCGCAAATCCCTTTTACGTCTTTACGTAGCCCTAATCCGATCGAAACTGGATTATGGCTGTGCAGTATATGGTCAGGCCTCCATAACACTACTACACCTACTAGATCCCATCCAAAACGAAGCGATCCGTATCTCCACTGGAGCTTTTCGATCGTCCCCCCAGGTGAGCCTTGAAGTTGAATCCAATGTGATGCCACTCTCTCTTCGAAGAGAATACATCATGTGTACAAGTTATCTTCGTTTTCAAACCCCAATACCGTCTGCTCTGACACCGATTCTGCAGGAGGTACCACGTCAGAATTCTAATTACTGGCCATTTGCAAAGACGGTTCATAACATCTTTAATTTCCTCAACATCCCTTTTCAAAAGGTGCTGCCTTTTTCTTTTGACGAAGGGTACACACCTTGGCTATTCCCCTCTCCTACCATTTGCTTGGCTCTGACATCTCTCTCCAAATCTAGCCATCCTGCTGCCCTGTTAAAAGCATCATTCCTGTCTCATGCCGCAGTTCACGATGAATTTACTCCAGTGTTTACTGACGGCTCTAAAACAGGGGACAGTGTGGGCGCTTCTGCTGTCTTTCCTGACCGCAACCTCTCCCATACCCTTCCCCCTTATGCTTCAATTTTTACAGCAGAGTTAACGGCCATAATGATTGCCCTTTCTCGAATTCTAATCCTTAACCAAGATCACTCATGTCATTTATTCAGATTCGCTTAGCGCGCTACAAGCGCTTAAAACCCCTTATTCTAAAAACGCAATGGTATCAGCTGTACAACAATTTCTTCGACTTCTCCACTCCCGTAAGAAACAAGTTATTTTATGTTGACCTCATGTAGGTAACTGGTAATAAATTGTTGAGACAGAGGCCAAAATGCCGCCTTTCTCGATATCTGTACTGGATGCCATGGTTTGACAAGGCCGCCTCCCATCAACTGATTACTATCCTGCTCTCCGAGGCTTTCGATCTTGTTGGCAAGAGTGCTGGACGAGTGATCGGCGGGGAAGGAAACTAAGAAACATAAAGCCTGAACATCGGTGAGGTCTTCCTCCCCACAGACGAAAGCGCTTGCCATGGAAAGTATTACGGCACGCCCCGTATTGGCCACACTAATATTTACTCCAGTCATCATATGGGAGGATGCAATAGCTGATTCCTTCTTTTTGCTTTGCCACACCCTGCACCGTCAAATCGGACATTGATTGGGGTATCTGGACCCTATTCGCTGCTGTTATTTCACTTACTGGTCCATTACACCTTTAAAAGATTATCCCATATCTTATCTGAATCTTCCCACTTTAGCAGTAACACTATTTTCTTGTATCTTCAAGAAGTGAATATTCTTTATAGCATTTGATTTTGTTATGTAATCTTAAGACTATTAACAATACAAGGATAAAATTTTATTTAGTTTTTATTTATTTTGACTGACTGAATATTCATTTCACCAATCAAATCTTATTATTATTATTATTATCAAATTATTATTATTATTATCAAATTATGGCCAAACCTTCTTTTTCGATAGTACTCCATCTTCTTTCAGTTTCGGATAACCTCCTTCCAGCATAAGCCACCGGGAATATTCCATCTTCGTACTCTTGCAAGAGACAAGAGCCTATAGCTTCTTGCGACGCGTCAGTTTGTATAACGAATCCTTTACTCACATCGGGTAGCCGTAAAACAGGGGAAGTTGTAAGCATGATCTTCAAGACTTCGAACGCCTTTTGATGGCTATCCTCCCACTTAACCTTTCTAGGGCTCCCTTTTTTGAGTAGATCAAATAATGGACACGCGATTGATGCATAATTTGGAACGAAGGCCTTATAATACCCGGTTAGGCCGAGAAAAGATCTTACCTCTGTTTTAGTCGTAGGTCTCATCGCATCACTAATTTTCTTCACGTTTTCCTTCTGTAAACCCTTATAACCGTAGCTCAACTTATGGCCAAGGAACTCTACGCTTCCTGATCCTATAACACATTTGGAGGGTTTTACCGTAAATCCGGCATCACCCAGTCGGGTAAACAGGACCTCCAACTCTCTAACGTGAGTTTTCCAGTCTTGGGTATGCACGATGATATCGTCAATATAACATTTCGTGAATTGCATATCCCCGATTACGTTCCTTAATACCCTTGTAAGTGTTGCACCGGCGTTAACTAAACCGAAGGGCATCCTAAGGAACTCGTAATGTCCTTCATGGACTACAAACGCTGTTTTCTGAATGTCTTCTTTATGAATCGGGATTTGCCAATACCCTTTCGAAAGATCGAACTTCGAAAAGAATTTATCCTTAGCAAAATGGAAGAACAAGTCCTCCACTGTGGTCGTTGGCTCCGGGTCAAAAATCGTTATATCATTCAACTTCCTATAATCGACGCATACCCGGTTTGACCCATCTTTTTTCTTTACCACAACGATGGGGAAAGCGTAAGGCGAGTCTGATTTCTGTATTATGCCTAAATCCAACATATCTTGAATTTCCATCTTGATTTGCGGTCTAACCGAATAAGGTAAGGCATACGGTTTAGATTTTATAGGATCGCTGCTAGTGAGTATGATTCTATGTTTGGAATTCGTGGGTCTTTCCTCAGGTGGACAACAATCGGGACGCAAGATGAACTCCTCGTCTTTTCTACGGCGTTTGTATTGTGGCATTGGTCTTACCCACATTGGCAGGTTTACCTTGCCTAATCTTTAGTATTTTCGAGACCTCTTTCATTAATCCGGATACGAACTGAGTTCCAAGGTCCGATAATACCTCTTCTGGTATACCAAGGCGACTATAGATATCGACTAAAGCACCAGCCACAGTCCTGGAATCTATATTTTTGAGGGGAATTGCTTCGGGGTATCGTGTCCCGTAGTCAACGAGCGTCAATATAAATTTATGGCCTTCTTGTGAAGGGGGATTTATAGGCCCGACCAAATCGATGGCCACCCTCTTAAAGGGTTCATTGATTATAGGTACCTTAGTTAATGGTGCGCCCGCCATTCTTATATTCCTCGAGGTTTTTTGGCATACATCACATGAACGGCAGTACCTAGTGACATCATCGTAAAGCCTCGGCCAATCAAAACACGTCCTTATCCTATCATAGGTCTTTTTGATGCCTAGGTGTCCCGCTAAAGGCGCGTCATGGGCCAACTCCATTAGAGAATTCCTTATCTTATGCGGTACTACGACCTTTTCCTCTTGAATACCGTTACGGACTTCACACTTATATAATATACCCCTCTCTATTTTATACCTTCTATCACCGACTGAGATTAAGTGGCGTATTCTCCCAAGTGTTTCGTCGGACCTTTGTAGGTCTGATAGTTCATTCCTCTTAATCTCCAACCCTTGTTCCGTGGATAACCTCATTTTAAAAGGATGTAAGGCGGAGTCATTCGTCGATTCACTTCTTTTAAGGCGCAGGCGGGCTTTACCGACTCGTCATTGTTACAGATAACATCGTCGTCTCCCTGGATAATCCTGACACTAGTTATCTCATTCCCATAATCATTGCTAGTAGTATCTTTAAAGTCCACCGCTACCTTTGTTTCAGCGTCAATGACTTCGGGTCCGAGGGTACCTTCGATGTTTCCAATTTTCAAATCACATAGTGCACCATCCAGGCAGAGTGCTTCTACCTCTCCTGTGTGAAATGGTGTCTCAACAAAAATATGTGCTTCCGGTACTATCCTCATTTTCCTAAAGTTACCTAAGAATTGTCTTTCATCGACAAGGTTGCGTTTAATAATTAAACCACTGCATCCAGTATCCCTTAAAACGTTGACGCGTTGACCGTTTACTTTTCCATGTGCAATAGGTATTTGGTTGTCATCTTTCGAGATTTGTCGACATGACAGTGATATTACCGGTAAAGATTTACCTTCTACTTTGATTTTGCCATCATGGATGAAATTACGAACGTCGTCGACTTCTTCGTTAATTAAACAACAGGAGGCAGTAACGTTATCCTGGGGATGGGTGGTAATTTGTATAGCAGCATTTCCAATTTCGTTGAGGCCCTGACGTCTTAAATTCCACGTTTTATCGTGATTGTAGTTTTTGCCATCTTTTTGTTTGAGATTGCCTTTTCCTTCTCGGGATGAATAACAGGTCTTATGGTCATGACCCCTCTCTCCGCAATCTCCGCAGGTCTTAGAATAAAACTGTTGGCCCTCGTGTTGACTTATGATTCTTTTGCCCTCGTCGTTAAGAGGGGGCTGAAATGATGTATTGGCATCGTTCTGTTCGAGACTCAATTTACTTCCTCTCGCCTGGAAATATTCGTCAGTGCGAGACGCTAATGAATCTAAGTCAGAGAGTCCACTTTCCCGAAGAGGAGTTTCATCTTCCTGCGGATTTGCGTCCCTAGGTTTAATTCGATAATCCTCCTCCGTATTATATTCAGTTAATAGTGCTTGCTTGAGGTTAGCAAAGTTAGTCATATCTTCGGATGGGAGGTTACGAAATACGGACAGGGCGCGTCCAGTAAGGAGTGAACTTAAATAAAATGACCACAAGCCGGCATCCCATTTAGAGGCTGTAGCATAATACTCAAATCTTTGAATATAGGCATCCATTTCGTCGGTGGCCTCGTTAAATG
>JABUQX010022335.1:37500-55000 GCA_015478945.1 Trachelipus rathkii | reverse complement strand
TGAAGTGGAACAAAATGGAAAAAAACAACATCATTTATTGAGTTTGTGTCTTGCGCTTCTAATTTCATCAAACACAAACTCAATCTATATTTGTTAAGAAATAAATGCGATTTTTGTTTTTTTCTTTCTCCATCTATAAAGTCTGCCTTAAATATTCATTTTTCAACTTCAAACTTTAAAAACCTGAAACCAAAAAAACTTGGAAAATGTTAAAGATATATTTGACATCTTTTTACCTCAGTTCTTTTCTGTAGTTTCTATACATGTTTATTTCTAACTGTATAAAGCGTTTCTATTTTAGTTGAAAAGGCTTTTCTGAATCGAACATATAATAATGAAGGCTGTTGTTATATGGCTCGTTACAATTGCAAATGAAGAAAGAAATAATGAAGATAGAAGTAATGAAGATAGAAGTAATGAAGATAGAAGTATCAATATCAATTAAAATGAAACTTTTGCGTTACCATTCATTCTAGCTTTCAATTATTGTTATATATATTATATTAATATATAATATATATAGGTATATATATATTATATAGCTATATTATATTATGATATATATTATATAGTATAGTATATATAATATAATATGTTATAGTATATAATATATATTTGGTATATATATATGGAACTGTTACCTAGCTTTAATTATTAGGCCAAATCTCTATTTAACTAAATATCATTTTAGAGAGATTTTTCATAGTTTGAATATCTTTGTAGCATAATTACTAACAATATCTTTAAATCAGATCCTTCGATTGCACAATTTAAAGCCTTTCTATCAAAAGGCGCTTGAAGTGTGTTTATGCAAAACAGTTTGGACGTTTCGCACACTTTTGTGTCTATAGCGTGTGCGCGGCAATGATTTCGTTGTGTTGTTTAGTGATTTTTGTGTGTCACCTGTGTGTGTGTGTGTGCGTGGTGTGTGTGTGTTACATTTGTGCCTGTGTGTGTGTGTGGTTTCTTGTTAATTGCTTCCAGGATATAAACCCCTTTCATCTTAATCGAATTTGGGAACATAGTCTCAGGTTTAAAGATTCGAATTAATAGATTAATAGAGAACGTATCGGTGCTTAACCAGTCGAGCGACAGAGTTGCATGCACATTCGCTTGGCTGGAATGCAGTGGGGAGATCCTCGGTAATCATTACCCCATAGCATAGGGAACTAACCCGGAGGTATAGAATATTTTTTTTCTGTAAATACGTAGGCCTTATTATAATTCTAATTGAGTAATACGAAGAATGATAATTGTTATTTTTGCAATCAGATTATAAGTGATGTAAACATGATAAAGTTAGCGGTGAAAGAATGACATTAAAAAATGAAAATCTAGGAAAATAATTTATATGGTGGTTTGCGCCGTTAGTGTTTTAAAAACGGTCTTTGGACTATTTGTATATTAAACGAATCAATTTTTTCATCCTGATAAGATTTGCTAAGTTGTCTAATGATTGAGATAGTTTGCCGAATGTTCACTCTATGTTTGTTAGCCTCCGTAAAAACTTTAATTGAAAAATGTTGAAAAGTTAAAGAGCTCCTATAAAGGAAATGTTCGAACGTTATGTACATATTGCCAGCCGGCGCTTTAGGAGTTGAGAGATGGAGTCACCATGGCAAAGGCCGGAATCTAAAAAGAGATCCATCTCACCGTTGCTACTAGAATTCCTTCCCAAGCAATAACCCACAATCTTCTATTCTTACAATTAAAAATTTACATATTATTAAAAAATCGAAGCTGAATATTATATAGTATGAATTCTATATAAGCCAACAACAATATATAAACATATTATATATTCTAAATATATATAGATTATATTATACTATTATTAATATTATTTTATTAATACTATAATTATTATATTATATATAATTTATATATATAATATATATATATATATATATATCTATTATATATATTATATAAATATATAATATAGTATAAAAATTAAAATCTCTTATATATGTGTATATATATATATATATATATAGAGTATATAATATATAATGTACCTACCTATATATATATAATATATATAATATAGTTCAAGTTAATTTCTCTATATTCCGTATTATCTAGGATACTAACTTAATCAATATCTAATATATTTCTAATATATTATAACTGTTCTTCCATATAGTATTATATCTTAGTTGATACCCTTATAGTATGTTATATTTTTATAGTATAATTATTATAATTTATTAATAAGTATATATACTTTATTAAATAATAATAATATTGTATAATATATATTATAATTAATATATTAATATATCTATTAAAAATTAATATTTATATTAATATATTATTATATATATTTAATTATATATATATATATTATATATATTTATGATAATATATATATATTAATTAATATATATATATAGTAAATTATATTATATATAAATTTATATAATATTATATATATATATATATATATATACTAAATATGTGTGTGGTATAAATAGTATAAATTAATAGTATATATATATATATATTATATACAGTATATATACTTAATATATATATTCTATATATATGTATAAAGTTTGAATGAATATCTACTAAAGCTAGAAAGTGGCTACTCTGGATTTTCTCATTTCTTCTTTTCTTCATTTGTGGACTACACAGACCCATAAAGCCTTCATTAATATAGTGTTATTAGTCCGTAAAGCCTTTTTTCCTAAATGAGAGAAGGCTTATCTAGTGAAAAATAACGTTTTGAAAATTAGAGGAAGAGCTGAGAAAAAAGAAGTCAAATCTTCTTTAAACTCGCCAGATTTTTTTATTCTCAAATAAGTGAAGCTCAAAAAAACTAATTAAGACAGACTTTATAGATGGAGAAAGAAATGCAAGAAAAGAGAGTTAGAGTTCATTTATTTCATAGCAAATAGATATTAAATTTTGTGTTTGATGAAATGAGGAACACAAGACACCATCAATTTTCTCAACTCAAGCTAGATGAGATATGCAACAGAAAAGGGGGACATGAAGCTTTGTGGGAGGAATGACACATAAACAAAAATAGTTTAAAATGAATTTTGTTGTTTTCTACGATAAACTATTATAGGCAGATTATTCTTACAAAAAGTATTATCGTATTCCATTAAGTAAATAAATGATATAATAGAGACACATTTATAAAAGTAAACAGTAAAAAATAAAAAGATGTTACTATTTATTAAAAGTTAGCATTTTCTCACATTTTCTTTGCAAATTTTAGAAAATAAAATATTAGTCGTAGTTTCCCCTCCATACGATACAATTTTTATTTCATATTTTTGTCCTCTAAACTAAAGTCAATAAATATATTCTAGATGCAAAAACTCATTAACGAGAACTCGAGTACAATTTATTAAGACAAAAAATAAGCAGAAAACGTCTCCCAAAGAAAGACTTGATTAGGGCTATTTTCTTCCAGGAGTCGATTTCCACAATTGAGAGGCAGTTATGATTTACATAAACGAGTCCTTAATCTCCAAATAAAAGAAATTTTCTTGGCACTAAATTATAATTTGTAATATTTTTTTTCTTTTTCTTCTTCTTGGGAGTGACGTGAATAAAATTCCTGAAGCTCAAATGAGGTTCATTTTGTATCTCAGAGGACAAAACATTCCACAGAAGAAGAATGAGAAGAAAGAGAGAGAGAGAGAGAGAGAGAGAGAAGAGAGAGAGAGAGAGAGAGAGGAGAGAGAGAAGCGAGAGAGAGAAAAAGAGAGAGAGAAGAGAGAGAGAGAGAGAAGAGAGAGAGGAGAGAGAGAGAGAGAGAGAGAGAGAGAGAGAGAGAGAGAGAGAGAGAGAGATACGAAGGGTGAATAATAAAAAATAGATGGAAAGAGAAAAGGAATATAAAATGAGG
Source organism: Trachelipus rathkii (assembly GCA_015478945.1). Lineage (NCBI taxonomy): Eukaryota > Metazoa > Arthropoda > Malacostraca > Isopoda > Trachelipodidae > Trachelipus > Trachelipus rathkii. Next base: position 51,132 of record JABUQX010022335.1, on the reverse strand, counting down.
AAAACGAGGAAGAGATAGAAATGTGCAATTATTTATATTATTATTATTATTATTATTATTATTATTATTATTATTATTATTATTATTATTATTATTATTATTATTATTATTATTATTATTATTATTATTATTATATTATTATAGTTATTTTTATTATTAATTATTATCTTATTATATTATATTATTTTATTATTATTATTTTATTTGTAATTAATAAGAAATTATTATTCATTATTATTATTATTCTTATATTAATTATTAGCTTATTATTATATTATTATTATTATTATATTATTATTATTATTATTATTATTATTATTATTTTATTATTATTATTATTTATTATTATTATTATTATATTTATTATTATAATCTTATTATTATTATTATTATTATTATTATTATTAATTATTATTATTATTTATTATTATTATTATTAATTATTATTATTATTATTTATTATTATTATTATTATTATTATTATTATTTTTATTGATTACTTTTTATAAAATTATTAATTTTTTTGTTATTATTATTATTATTATTATTATTATTATTATTATTATTATTATTATTATTATTATTATTATTATTATTATTATTATTATTATTATTATTATTATTATTATTATTATTATTATTATTATTATTATTATTAATGAATTTGTGTTGACTACTGTACATACTACTTTCGTTTACTTTTTAGTAATTTCAGAATACCGAACGAAAATATATTTGGGTAAGAAATAAGGCACCATATTTCAGAATACGTAGTCACGATATATGTGTCCACTCACTTGCGTAAATGAATGGCAATCGCATTTTAGGTTAAAACCTGAATATTTTAATTCTTTGATAGTCTCCCTAGTTGCCTCAGCCTTACGAGAAAGATAAATTATATCTCAGGATAAATGCTTCTTGAGTCAAAAGACTGCAATATTCCACTCGAATATAAGACTTCAAATAAAATAACAATACAGCATTTTAGTTTTACATGATAATAATGTCTTAAAATAATATCCCTTTGGTTCCCAAAAGAGGATAATTTATGCTTTTGAATTATTTTGTTTTGGTTAATTTGTATTTAAACATTATGAGAGGCAAATAATGTTAGAACCATCATCAACATCTGTTCAATCATAATTCGAGTATAACATTTTGAGGCGTATCTCTTTCAAACCACAAAAATTTAATCATTTTCCGTTGTTCTTTTGTCGATGAAACATCAACATGGTGAACGGTTTGCTAAATCGTCTGAACAAGGAATATCCTTCTTCAATAACACGCGGAAAAAACTACAAATGTTTCCGTCCTATCTTCATTGCCTGATTTTCTTGAAAGATTTTAATATATTCCGATAATATTTTGTTCTTTACCAAATAATACCAAAAATAATATATTATGTGCAAACTGTTGGTGGATTGGGCCGGATTTCACTATTGTCTCATGTGGGCTGTACTTATCTTCTTTGCCCATATCTGTGATTTGTTGTGGAAAGTTCGATATGGGGTTGCGTAAAAGTATTGGCCTCATCATGTGAATGCTATATTTCTGTCTACTTGTGACAGCTACTATCGTCTTGCAATTTTTCTTCTGTTCTGCATTACCATCTTGATCACAAAGCTTTTAACTTGCAGGAAAATCTGTTTAATGGTTTCAAGTGCCTTTGCTCCTCGTTGCAGAATATGTGATAAGGGTAACATGAGTTATTGATTTTTCAATACCCTTCGAAAACTTGTCGAATGAATCTCTACATGATAGTGTTGCACTTATATCGCAATCTTTCTGTTACTACGTTTGTGACTTACTCCTACAAGTTCTTGGAGAATCCTTCTGTTCTCGACATCTCTGCTAGTTGATACTTGCCGGTCTCGTCGCGAGGTTGTCGATCTTCTATCGTTTCTTAGGACGTTTGAATGGAGACTTGCATAATACATAGATATGTAAATAGTTGGATTGACAACGCGATTAGGGTATTTTATTTCTTCATAGAGACGTCATGAGCTGCTAAGATTATTATTATCCGTTCGATACGATCCTTTACACATAAATGCATATCGCACATTTCCACTCTTTCCGTGTGACCTTGCACTTTCAAATCTTAGCACAACTCTGGACACCGAATACTTTGTTATACTGCGACATGAGTGCTAGTAGATAATAGTCATGTTCAATAAGGCCGGATACCGGAACTAGTTAATTAAGGTACAGATAATCTTCCTACTGCGTTCATTTCGTGCTTCATTCTTAAGGTACTGCAGATGATGAGTATCGGTGAGATGGCCTCAATATTTGAATATATCAATAATGTCTCTCCACACCTAAGTTACTCTACTTTCAATATCCTTGTATATTTCTTTGAAACGAGTCGTTTCGGTCACAGGTTTATTCGAACATTTTACATCTTATATTTTATGCATAGGAATTATCAATTCATTTCTTCCTGTTTTCTTTCACCGCCAGTATTATACACGATTATCATCCCCTGTACATACATTAGCTAGTATACTATATACCTACTTCTACTTCTCTTCTTCTACTTATCTTACCGTAACTTTATACTAACAGACCAGTATTTCCTCTATATCTACATCTTATACAATAATATATACTGATAATATCTTCCTCTATAATTATCCCATATTTACCTATTCTATCCTATTATATACCCTTTTATTCTCTCATAACTACAGAAACATATATTTCGTTCTATTACACGTATATATCCATATTACACTTTTTCAAAAAACATTACGTGCTCATTTACCACTACTGGCTTATATATATATATACATACTTATATATACTCCTTATACAACTTTTACTCACTCACTCTTAATATCTTAACATCATTTGCATAGTAACAACTCTGCGATAATGTCCGCAGCTTCACTCCGACAAAAATCTCCTGGTTCTAAGCGTGTGTTCCTGTTATTCTTATATACTATATTTACATTCTAATTTGGTAAGTATATTTACCCTTCTCCACCTATAATTATATTGTCTCTACCAGGCTCTTAATTCACCCATTCTTATTCTATAGTCCCTTATAGGGCCCTACACATATTATACTGACAACTCTTTTACTTCATTAGGACCTCCTACATATTTATCATATATAATTTACAAAATTACCAATGTATATTCATTAATTTTATAATTATTAATTAGTCATTAATAAGATTTATGTCTTAATACTTAATATATTATATTGCATATTAAATATATTTAATAATTAGATTCAATTTTTTTTATTATAACAGGATTTATTATGTCTTGATCGGGTGAATCACAAATTTTTTCTCGATATATCAGCATTAAAAAAGAATACATGGTAGATATATTTTTCGGGCTTGCTAATGTAAATCTCTGCGTAGAACTAAAAAGTACCCTGAGCACAAAAATCAGTTATTGCGATATAACTGAGGCCAGAACGCGTTACATGAAATAGAAGATACAGTACGAAAGCGATACCGCTCTGAACTTTGATATCATCATAATTATTTAGCTAGTTTATTTCTCACTATTACAACCAATTTTGGGGTCTTCACCTTAATAACACCTTTATTTACGATTACGCTGACGGAGTAATCGGAGGTTTATATGAGAATCGCAGTCCACCTCTGTATCAGTAGAGTACATATATACTATCCTCAGTATCTTATTTCCATATATTATATACTTATGCATTTGGGCACTTATCCATTTACTTAGTATATATATATATTGCTTATTATATATTAGTCTTTATATAAGTTTACTATAATTACTCCTATTCATACACTACCTTAACTTACACCACTCTTATTATCGTATTTATCTATTATATTAAAATACCGTTAGCTGCGTTCTTTAGTAGTATGGTGATTACTATAACCTAATTAGCTTCTAAATTACTCAAAATATTATAATATATATAAACCAGACTAATCTATGATCTCATTAGACAAGATCTCACTGAATGTCAAATTAATCCATTATATATAAATATATACTTTATTATCATCACTTTATTGTGCATGCTATTATATATTACTGAGATACTTTATCCAATTCCAATCTATTTTCTATGACCGTGCCTAAAATAATCTATATAAATTAGTTCACCTCAATTAATTATAACTTAACCTTCATGGATATACTTTACCATAACAGATTCGCTTTAATACGATTTGAATATGGCTTTAAATAATAAAGCGCACAACACCACCCTTCTTTATTCCTTTTATGCTATGAAGTAATATATATAATTTTCTAGAATATCGTATTCAATTTATTCAATATTCCTTTAAGGATTATTCAAATAAAATGCTTATCTAATAATACTAACATTGATATCGCAATTAATATGCCTAGATTCTTCCTTTAATGGGTTATATATATAAATTACATAGATATTCATATAATTATATTATTTATAATTCTTATAAGGCTTCGGGCATTAGTGAGTGTAGTATAAGCTATATGATTATTTCGAGTATTGCCTTTGTATATATATGCGGTTGATTATTCATTTAACATACTAATAAATATCAATTATTAACAACATTAATACTAAACATAATATAATAAAACATTGTTTTATTTTTTTTTACTACATACTATATACAGTAAATATATATCCATATATCAAAGATTATCCATTTTACCCTACTTTAACTAGTTTATATTTTATGATATATTAAGTCTCCTATAACTCACTGAAAATTTTCGTATTAATTTTATAATAGACTATATATGAACTGCTTCTGCAGATAGTGAGTTTATTTGTTACAGAAATATTCTCTCCACAATTAACGCATAAAACTCACTTAAATAATATATTTATGTGAAAAACATACAATATATCTGACTACTATTATCTATTATCATCTAAAGCCCGCCTACTTTCACCATCTCTGATACCTGATCATATCTGACTTGTATAAATAGATTTAAATAATTACAGAAATAGAATATTTTTGATAATAGTTAATTATACTAAAATTTATACTTTACTAAAAAATATTTAATTACTCTTTCATAATAGAAACTTAAATAAACAACTATCATCACTCAACATAATATTATACAGACACTCACTATATATTATATATCACTTTTTATATTATTGATATTCTCCCACATAAATATAAGTGAGATTGTATAATTGAAAGTTAGAAAGAGAATAATATTTAAGAGTCATTCTGGGAATAACTTATATCTGCTCGTCAAATCATGAGAACTACTTACACGCGAATGTAGAATAGTATATTTAATATAGAGTCATGAATAAGAATAATACATATTCCGTCTTTGAATATTAGTAAATTGAAAGAGTTGAGTAATGGTCTAGTTGCTATTCACAAGCCAAAAAATAATCCCAGCACATCGATATACAAGAGTAATGCACCAATTTTATGTTCACCAGACATTTATGCTTCTATATAACGCATAAACGATTCATCATCACGGCGACACCACACACTTCGCTCGGATTTAAACATAAGTACGTAATAAATAACACAGGTATCACTATAATTATCAGAGTCTATTATCTTGGAACATTAATTATATAGGTATAATCAGAAGGATTTCTTCGATAGTATACCCAAAATCACCATTCATTCTCAACTCAATGAGAATTATAATTGTTAGACGTTACTTATTTCAGAGAATTAAATTTGTGCAGGACTCACGTACCTTAGGGTGAATTAATATTATAATTAATTATAATATCATATATTTAATTTATCTAATTTTATTATTATTATTCAATAGTTAATTATTATATTGTATTAATTTTATATTACTTTTAATAATATTTTATATAAATTTATACTTATATTTTTTTAAAATATAAAATTAATTATAATAATTATTTGAAATAAACATAGATGAATGATAAGTCGTAACATTACTGGATATTAAAAACCTCTATTATGAGACCCCAAGCAGAGTGCGGGAGGGCTCCAACGTGGAAATACTAGGGAAGGAATTATGTTGAGTACGCAGGTATTGCTGCGTTTGTTAGATTGTTGGGGACGAGATTAGACAATAATTGAAAAAATATGCAGTCATAGATTGTCGCTCTTGCGAAAATTGAAAGACTAATGGACTTTAACCTGTACTTAAATCATTCAATATCTTATATACCTACTTATATAAATAGACTCTATTTCACTTACTCTTGAACTAAGTTATAATTGACTCAGATAAATAGAATAATATTAAATAGATTATTAATTCTATAAATTATAAAATATATATTAATAATTAAATAAAATAAAATAAAAGAATTTATATAACCATATTTACTTGATTTAATTATAAATTTAATATAATTAATAACTATAAATAAAAAAATTATTAAATATATATATATTAATAAATAAAAAGATAATAAGATAAATTAGTATAAAACAATTAATAATATTTGTAAAAATATTATAATAATTTATATATAATATATATAATGTTCATGAAATAATATACATAAAAGATACTAATAAGGAATTTAAAGGGGATACAAAGTTCGCAACTATTCAGTGTTGAGTATCGTAAAGTATATAAAAAGATAAATTCACAATATTTCATATTTTACATTAACATTTGAATTTTTGGAAAGTGCAAATATGAATTTTAATATTTTATTTCTATTATTCCATTTTATATTAATGAATAAATAATTACATAAATATTATTTAAGAGTGCTTGTATAGTCGGAGACGAGAATGCATCTTAATTATTTACTATAGATAATATTATATTTATGTAACTAATCTCAAAAAGGTAAATTCATTAAATTATTCAATCATATTCTGTGTAATTATGAAAATTTAGTATGATTCAGCTTGCTGATTAAGTAACTATTATAGCATATAAACATAAGATATATATATACTAAGTAAAATAATGATGACCATTCTCTCACGAATTATTATGACGTAGCTGAATTATCCTAACCTTCTGTATCCGCAAAACCGAATCACGAGTAAAAATAAAATATGCATACTTTTCATCATATCAAAATCTACCGAAAGTGTAAGTTATTGGAAACTGGCACCAATGCTCCGAGCCACTATATATACAAAATTATTATAAAAATAGGCTTCTCTCTTGTGACTATTTGTGGATATATAGACCTATATTAATTGACTATTTCAGTTTGAAGGTTCATTTGCAGAACGTACCAAATTAATTTCCTGAGTAAAGTATGGTTAAATTATACGAAAATTGTCATAAACAATGTTAGGTTTAGAAAAAACAATATTGAACAATAAATCTGAAAGAATGACTACGTTCACATATTGTAAATTACCATTGATACAATTTGTTTTGGAATACTATACCCTAACTAATATTTGGTGTTTAAAGGACATAAGAAACTTTCTGAAAATTTCCGAAATAGATATCTATATATCACAGTATTTATTCGGCATTGTGAAAAATTGGTGACGACGTGTTGTACCCTTTAAGTTAAATTAAGTTGCACCTCTACCTTGTAAGAAAAATTTTAGTGAGTTTATAACATAACAGAGAAACTAAGTTTTCGTAAATAACTTTGAAAAAAACAAATAATTAAGGTATTAATAACAAAAAATTTTATAACATTAAATTAGAAAAATGTAGAGGTCAAGGCTATGATGGAGGATGCAAAATATTCCCAGGGTACCAATTTTCTTGCCAACACGCTTGTATAAAGAAAATATTGTTCCAACCGCAAATTTGCATTAAAGTTGTAGCTCATAATCTTGGCAAGTATAGGGGTAAATAATTCTGTAAAAAGTATAATGGCTCTTCAAAAACATTATTTATGATAGTTTGAATATATATGTCCTTTATGTATTTTTATGTGGACATTATTTTTAGATTCTGGGTTTAGTTCGGTGAGAAAGAAATTAATTCAAGCTGTTTTCAACTAAATAACGAAATGCATCCAAAAACACTAAAAATTGGTGTCCAACTATTTCTTCATGCCAAGTGATGTCCTCTATGACACTGAAAGAAAAATTTCAAAGAGTATTATCGCAGTTCTTATCTCAGTGATACTTATTAGTAAACTGCAGTTCCAAAGTGAAGAGAATGAAGAAGGCTTTGGTCTTCTAGTCGAAAGCAGACTTAGAAACATTTGAGTTTATTATTTCTGTCTCTACAGAATTGAAAGTAAGCTCATCTACAAATCGGCAGATGTTTTCTTATCGAAAACATATCTTGCAGATATGTCGGCGATAACTTTACTTTATCTTTCAGAAGCAACTTACTCTTATTTCGGACACTTTACAAAATCAACTCTCAAAAATTAAAGACACAAATTTGACAAGATGTAGTGAGAGAAACTACGGAGTTAGCAGCACATCATTGGAACATTGAAGCTAACTGGAACATTGAAGTAAAAATTATTTCCAGACGTCAAATACAGACTTAAACATATGTTTCTTTCCCGATCGATGCTGCTTTTATCTTATGAAAGAACTGAAGCTCCATTGAAAGCCTTTAGAATAGGCTTTAAATACCTTCTCTGAATCAGAGAATCATGGCTTAAAACTTGCTGAACACATGTTAATGAGTATATTTTCATTTTCTTGACTCCTTTCATTCAATAATTGTCAGAAGATACGAAAAGAAAGATCTTGTTACAAAGAATAAGGCTAGAAAACTGGTAGATGTCAATAATAACGATTTAGATTTATCTTTTCGTTTATTAGATCCAAATTATGCAAAAACCTTCAAACAGCATTCCTTTGACTACACAGAAGTTAAATATGAAAGATATGTACCCTATTAAAGATTTAGCAAACATTTTAATTTTAGATTTGGACACAGAAGCTTAGCAAGTAGCTTACCAGACTTGTATACAGCAGTTCAGTTGTATTTGACGTTCCGCAGTAAACATCTGCAAACAGCTGAAAGATCGTATTTCCAAGATAAGTTAAATTAAAAACTTTTTTTAAGGAACAATACGTGAAGATTGTATCAAGTGAAAAGAGGAATTATTTTTTTTATTTAGGCATTGAAAAAAAAGAACTTTTCTTTACTAATTTACAATAAGAGAATTATAATAATCAATGTGCCAATCGAGCAAAAAAAACGTTTATATGGTAAGATATCTTATATAAAGCATATCATTTCTAGTTCTCTTATATTCGTAATATTTGTACGAAGCCGAGAGAGAGAGATCTATATTTTATGATCGCGTATTAGCGTTCTTGTAAGTAAATTAGTATCAAAGAATTACTTTAGCACATTAGTAGTATGTCACCCTTACTACTTACATTATATTAATAACATAGGGAAAATGCTTCTGTATTATGTATTATGAATGAGGCTATAATAACATACCTCCTTCTTTGAAGAGAGGTCATGTGTCTCGCCTATCTACAGTCTACATGGTTTCATCTTTTCTATGCCCAACTCTCTCACGATGAACTTTAATGCTATGCTCATTCTTATATGTACTATTCTGGTTAAGTCTGGAACTCGCTTCCTTTTTCTTTTTCCAAACTTCCTATCATTTAAATACATTGAAGCATTGTGCATTGGCTCATGCCGAACTTTAGTCTTTTGAAAATCTAATTGGCTTTCCACAATTCCGATAGATTTCAAGATATTCTTTGATATTTCTCGCTGGAGGCGATTTAAAAAAGATTGAACTATTAAACTAGACACTCAATCATTAATTCCCTTTGAACATATAAATAAACTCTACCAGCTTTAGAAAAGGTGGTTAAAATCTTAATTAGACAAATATAACCCATCAACTTTGGAATGAAAATATTATCCCTAGAAAAAATAAATATAAAAGCTAATAAGCTTTTTATTTTTTAAAATAAAAAAGTAAGAGACTTAAGGATGGTTTAAAATATTCTTGAGCAGCCTAATCACAATCAAATCTGCTGCTGGAAATGCTCTCTCTGACTCAACGCTTGTTGTTTTACTGTAAATATAAGCATTGCTCTAAATTTTAACTTTCAATCATATTGATTTATAAAATAGAGTTAACACTGAATTCTGTGTTCATAATAAACACTTGAATCTTTTTAGGGTTTCATTCCAATCTTCCTAATTTCATGCATTGCTGCAATGAATCGTCTTCTACAGTTTTACATATCCTGATTTGGTATGGTGTTTTAGTATTATCATCACAATAAACGTCAGGATAAGGCCTTCTTAAGATTTGAACTATATGTTCCTTTATTGTTTACCAAGATAGGGAATAAATTAATCTAAGAATTTCATTTATAAGGAAACTTCCTTTTGGCGAGCTGCTGAATATCGATTCTTCATATAATATATAATTCGTTAGATGTGAAATTTTTATTATTGAGAAAGTATTTTAAGAGGAATGTTCATAATTTTTTTTTATTTATTTTTCATTCTTTTAATTTTTTTTAAGTAATGCAGATTATTTGAGGAACAAATTCAACTGGACAAAGACTGAAAGAGCAGAAGACACCTAACATATTCCTAATATAAATACATTCTCAATAGATCATATACTTTAAGAACGTTGAGAATAAATTTTTTTTAGCTTTAAGATTGTTCAACCAATGTGAGGAGACTTGTTCCATCTTGTAATGGAGTCTAAAAATATTAGTTTCAGTTAAGATTGTTCAACCAATGTGAGGAGACTGTTCCATCTTGTAATGGAGTCTAAAAATATTAGTTTCAGTTAGCACTGCTAAGTTATTGGCTTAGGCAAGAACGTTTTCGATATCGGTTTTAGTTTCATAGCCAACTAAAAATCGGTTTCCAACACTATATTTTTATGTCTTCCCTGATAGGTAAATGAGACCTTCAAACTCCAGAGACTGACTAATATTTATTTTTCATACCAGAATCTTGTAAAATATGTTCGCTGTGACACTAAAATCTTTTATCCATTGCAAACGCACTTACCTTTCAATCTCCTCTTCTCCACGTTCTTTCGGGCACTTTGGTAAAAATGAAAACCCTAATTTTTCATCTTCTTCTTTCCTTAATCTTGTTTCTTTCGAAGGCACATAGCTGTCTCACAATCTTCAACTAAAGCCAAATTTTTTCCTAAAATCTTTGCCTTTAGTTATAATTCTTCACCTCCCTCTACCACATTTTTGCCTTACTTTATATATTCTTTTAAAGATGGATCTCTCTCTCTCTCTCTCTCTCTCTCTCTCTCTCTCTCTCTCTCTCTCTCTCTCTCTCTCTCTCTCTCTCTCTCTCTCTCTCTCTCTCTCTCTCTCTCTCTCTCTGCTCTCTTCTTTCTCTCTCTCTCCTCTCTCTCTCTCTCTCTCTGCCCTACCTTAATACTAAGAAGGCGTATGGTTCTGACTGTGTTCCTTTCTTTGAAAGCTAAATCGTCTCTGTCAACCAATTTCAATCTTATCGATCCAGCATAAATATTTTATTTTCTAAACATCCCTTTTTTTATATCTATTCTTCTCTCGGTAACCTATCTAATTTCATTTCGAGTGGCTCTATAGCAGCTTTAGTAGACGACAACAATTCACCTTTTTATTCTATGTGTAGTGGTTCTTCTCGAGGTTATGTCCCATCCCCATCTCTTTTTTCTGCTTTTCATTATGAAAACAAAAATATTTTATCTGCCCCAGTTAGAAAAATGAGAATTATCAGAGGTCAATTTGTTCCAAGACCGTCCTACTACCATCAACCATCTGAAGTTGAGTTGGTCGTCTTTTAAGGATTAATGAAGTGTAGAATACTCAGCATTATATTGACAGAAAGATCTGTCACTCCATCGTGTATCCACTCTAATGCTGACGACTCCTCTCTTCATTATTAATTTCATATTCAAAGACGACCAATTCAACTTCAAATAGCCAATGCTAGGAGGACAGACATGAAGCATCGGTTCTGATTTTTCTCGTTTCCTTAATTATGTTAAAGAAAATAAAGTTGTTTTCAGTGACTCATAAACTCATTTCAACTATCTACTCCAAAGAATCTTTCACAAAACTATAACACCTTCCCAAACACACAACTCAAACCTTTCCATGCTCTTAATATCTGTTTTTCCTTTTCTTGTTATCTTTGTGTGAAAGAATCCATTTTTTCTTACAAAACAGCTTTATTAGCGATTGTGTTGCTTCTAGACGTCTTACAGAATTTTCATGACACAATCTACAGTTGTTGTTATGTATTAAGCGTCGTAGTCACTATAAGAAGTAATGTATCATTATTCTGAATTGTACCTCATGCAGCTCTTATAATTGAATCCAGTGCATTCTGCCCGTCGGATTGTTGCAATCACTCTACATCGCTTTACAGTGCTCTTCTGACTCTCTGGTTGTACACCTCTTTCTTTGAGGAGATCCTTTGACGACACATACTTCCACACAGTCTCACTCCTTCTCTGCCAAACTCTCTGATCCCAGATTCAATAACTGTGCACACTCATGCAGAATTTTTCTGGTAAAGCTTACAACACTTTATCCTGTCCTCCATTTAACAAAATCTTTTCTTTAAAACACCTTAAACTCCCAAACTATTGATATCAGGTCGGTCTTTATGTGTACTCCTGGCTTACATTTGCGTGCTGCCTCTGAGCCGGTCAATATATAATATATATTATATATATATAATAATAATAATATATATATATTATATAATATATTATATATATATATATAATATATATTATATATATATATAATATTATATTATATTATATAATAGTATATATATATATATATATAGCCGTAATATATATATAAAATATATATTATATATATATATATATATTAATATATTATATATTATATATATAATATATATATATATATATAGATATATATATAATATATATAACTATATTATTATATATATATATATTATATTATTATATTATATATATAATATATATACTTATTATTATATATATATATTATATATACTAATATATATATATATTATTATATCACAGGCTTTTAAAGAGAGTTGAGAAAAACTATTCATGTGGCATTTGAGAGCGGTTATCGTGCAATTGACACAGCCTTCATGTATTCAAACGAAGAATTCATTGGAGAAGAGATTCAGGAATGGGTGTCTAATGGAAAACTTAAAAGGGAAGATATCTTCATTACTACAAAGGTATTTATTTACTTTGGTTTAAGTGATGCAAATACATGCGTTGACGATTAATTTTAACGATTTTGGGTTTGACTATAGTGTTAGTGGATTCCCCTTTCGTTTTCCAAGTGAGTGGAGTGGCTTAGGGGTGCTTTTATAGATTAAATAGGACCAGATTTGACTTTGACGGGAACAGACACTTTATTTCTTTCTAATGCCCTAGGATTTGAAATTCTGCTACTGTTCGAGTATCAGTTGCAAGAAACTAGAAAATCTTTCCTTCTTTTCTAGGAAAAATATCAATAATCATATTGGTACATTTATTACGATCAATTAGATAACAATACAGTTATATTAAATAAGATAACACGTTCATCTTTAAACTTTAATTTCAAGCTAGTTTTAATTTCATTTTAAAGGGTCCAAATCAAACTGAGTCAACTAACAGATTATTTCAAATAATTAGTGCATAGGAAGGCTTACCATATTCATGGGCTTTTATTTTCAATTTTTATCAATCAATCGAAGACCTTGAAGATTTTATTAATTAATCGTTACATTTATTATAATTATCGATAAATCAAA
>JABUQX010022335.1:30000-32500 GCA_015478945.1 Trachelipus rathkii | reverse complement strand
CCATCTGAGGAAACGTTGAAGAGAGAGTACGAGTTTTTGGGATAATCTGAATGATGCTCTGGATGTGGTGAGTAGGAGCTTCAGAATGATAGTGTTGGGGGACCTGAATGGTTGGATAGTGTGATCAAAAAAGGGATGTATAACAGGTTGTTTTGGGGTGGCGGGAGAAAATGCAGCAATTGGAGGAAGGTGATTTGATTTAACCGCGGACTTCCAATAAACTTTCTTTTAAACACAGAGTTTCCATAAGTATACTAGAGTTGTGTAGTAGAGATGGTATCGAAGTGAAAATATGATTGATTTTGTGTGGTTAAAGAAGAGATGTGAAGTATGTGTTGGATGTTAAATCATGAGGGGTTTAGGAATGGGATTATCGATCATTATTGTTCTATGTAAAATTAAAGTTAGGTGCGGGCTTGGTTGGAGAGGAAGGTGATACGAAAGAAGTAGGTAAAATAAGAGTGAGAAGTTAGTGAACAAGGCAATAAGATAAGTATGTAAGACGCTCGCTAGGAAACGGTTGAATTGAACGAGTTGATACTGAAACAAATCTGGGGGGCAAATGAAGGAAGAAGTTGTTAGTAGTGCAAAAGGAAGTGTGTGGATGTGCTAAAGTAGGAAGTAAGAATTGTTAACATATATATGGTGGAATGAAGAGGTGATGAAAAGCGGTTTAAAGGTAAAAAGAAGCGTGGTTGAATGTACTAAAAGCAAATGATGAAGTTTCAAAAGAAAGATGCTGTGAATTATATAGGAGGAAAAAAGAATGCTAAAAAGGTGCATAACGTAGCGAGAAAACAAGAGTAAATGTAACAGTTGGAAAGGAGGATGAAATGAGTACATACAAGGGAATAGAAGCTCTTCTGCGAAGCGAAGCGCGAAGTTAAGAATGCAGAATTAAGGGGAATCTGGTTAGAATAATGAATGAGGGATGCGTGCTTTTTGTAACTCATGAAATGGATGTGAGGGGAGATGTGAAAGAAACACTTCGAAAATTCCTGCACAATATTAACAGTAATGATGAGGGGTTAGTGAATGTGTGTGGTTGATGTGTGCAAGAAGGAATAGTATTTCTGGGCGATTGCAGTTTATTAGTAAGAGGAGTAATGGGTTAGAGTGAGAAAGGGTTGAAGAATGGTAAATCTGCAGGTATAGGATGAAATTACTAGTGAAATGATGCAAGAGCGGAGGGCAGCATGGCTGAGTGATTGGATTTGGGAAGTTGGTTAATAAAGCGTTTATGAGGGTATAGTTCCAAGGGATTGGAGCGGAGAGCGTTAATAGTACCCTGTAGAAGGCGTAAGGGAGAAAACGGGAACTGTAGAAATTATAGAGGGAAAAAGTTTATTGAGTGTTGTAGGAAGGTATATTCTGGTATTTTGTTGAAGAGGCGTCGAGTGGACTGAAGGACTGATTGGTGAGAAACAAGGTGCGTTTAGGAGGGTAGAGGATGTGTGGATCAAATTCTTTACATTGAAACAAATATTGAGAAAATGAGGAGAAGAAGATAAATTATATTTAGGTTTTATGGATTACAACAGGCGTGTATGATAGTTAATAGGGAAGCTTTATGCCAGGTATTAGTTATATTTGGTGTTGGTGGTAGGCTTCTGAATGGCAATCAAAAATGTATGACGATAGTGAAGCGTGAGTAAGAATAAATTGTGGTCAATGGTGATGGTTTAGGATTAATAGCGGAGTGCAGACAGGTTGTTGTATGTCTCCTGGTTATTCAAGTGTGATATGTTGGGGATGGGTTATGAAAAGAATTCAGGTGGGCGATGCAGAAATGTGTTAGAAGATTGTGAGAATGGAGAGGAGTGAGGGGGGTGTCCTACCTATTATATGCGGATGATTTCGTTCTGTGTGGCGAATCTGAAAGAGCAGTTGAGGGGGAGGGGGATGGTTAAAAGGGTAGGGGAAAAAATTTTTATTTTTTGGCAGGGTATGTAAAAGGCGGGGGTTTGAAAGTAAAACGTAGATAAGAGTAAGGGTTATGGTTTGTGAGTGAGGACAGTCCTCAGTGTGAAGTTTATGTAGAGGATGAGCAGCTGGAGCAAGTTTCTTGAGTTAAAATATTTAGGGTATGTGTTGGAGGAAGAAGAACGGATGATGCAGAGTGTAGTAGAAAGTTGTGAATGGCAGTAGGAAGGTAGATGGTGCAATTAAATCGTTGGTGAAAAATGTAAAGGACTAAGTCTTGAGTGCGCTAGAGTCTTACATGAGGTATGTTTTTACATGTGTTATTGTATGGTAGTGAGGCTTGGTCTGAATAAGAAGTATAGATCTAAAGTCAATGTGTTCAGATGTGACAATCTTAGGGGCATTCTAGGTGTGAGAAGAATTAATAAAATGAGGAATGAAACGATTAGAGAGTTGTGTGGTGTGAAGAAAGGGTAAATGAGAGAATAAATGAAAGTATGTGGAGATGGTTTGGTCATGTGGAAGGAATGAATGATAGTCGGTTGGTTAGCCGGATGTATAGGGAGAGTGTGTTGGG
>JABUQX010022335.1:20000-22500 GCA_015478945.1 Trachelipus rathkii | reverse complement strand
TATAATATATATATATATATATATTTCTTTATCCTACCTTCCCTTCCTACAGATGTGGGATAGACTGCGTAACATGCACGGGAATAGGAGAGTTAGGTAGAAATACATGCCGTAAGTCGAAACGAAATCATCAGCGTGCATTTAGCAGAGCACCCTCCACTCTCCTCCAATCTCCATCTGTCTAAAACCTATCTCTACTACTCATACCTCTAATTCTTTCACCACCCCATCCATATATAAATTAAATAGCCAAGGATACATAACACATCCGTGCCTCACCTCACTATTAATATAAAGCCAGTCACTTTTAACTCCATTTATTCTACATAAGCTTTAATTACTTTTGATCCCATTCATAAGTCTACCACCAACACCATATATTACTAACACCTGCCACAGAGATATTCTATTAATCCTGTCATAGGCCTGTTGCAAGTCTATAAAACCAAATCACAATTTATTCTTCATCTCTCTCATTTTCCCTGCCATTTGTTTAAATGCCAAGATTTGATCTACACGACACTTTACCTGTGAATTTACCATTCTTTAACTTTTTTGCTCTACATATTTCATCCTCCCTACTAATTACCTCATCCTCAAAATACCTATTTCTTCTTACACTACCAAACCCACACACATTCACTGTCACCTCTTCATTAATGCCATTGTTAAGCAGATTTTCGAAGTGTTCCCTCCACAATCTCCTAGCATTCATTTCTCCAATCAATAGCTTAGTCATTAGAAGCACCACTTCGAACAAATTGCCCGCATATATCTTCCCTACAACACTCAATAAACTAATTCCCCTATAGTTCCTACAGTTACCCTTATCTCCCTTACCCTTATATAAGGGTACTATTACTGCTCATTCCGAGCTATACGCTCCATCAAATTTTTTTTTTACGGGCTGGGCCCTTTTCAAGGAGGGAACAAAAATAAAATACAGAAAAACCTACCCAAGTCCAAGTCTAAATGTAAATCTCTCAGTCGAGCGTAGGCGTGGACTTTAAAGAGAGGAAGATTAAATGCTGTTGGAAAAATAGACGATGGCAAGGAGTTCCACAGAACAGAATTGGCTAGAAAGAAGGAGGTACCACAACGAACGAGTCTGAGGTTTTCAATACTCACGCAAAATTCATGCGAGAGCAAGGTACCCCTTGTGCTACGTGGGTGACGTAATGGAGGTGGAATGCGAGAGTCCAACTTCCCCGAGTATCTGCCTTTGTAGTACCTATAGAAAAGAGATAATGCTCCAACTTCATATCGCAGAGATAGAGTGTCAAGAGAGTTTGAAAATAAGGGACAGTTTATCAGTGACTCAGATTTAGACTCAACCCTATCCAATAGAAGGGTGAAGCCGGAACTCCCCCTCAGATGTGAGAACAGTACTCCAGACAAGGGCGAATAAGGCCCTTACATAACTGGAGTAGCTGTGCAGAGGGAAAAAAATTCCCGCAACCTGAACAGAACTCCCAGCTTCTTTGAGGATACCTAAGCAACCGTTGTGATATGAGGTTTCCAAGACAATTTTTTGTTTATGTTCAGACCAAGAATGGTTACGTTGTTCACAGGTGAGACGTTAGGCCGTCGAAAAAATAGGAAATAGGTATTTCTGAGAGGGAGATGTAAAGAAGTTGAGTTTTCAAAGAGTTGAATTTCACAAGGTTGCGGTGGATTCACTGAGAAATCCCATCTAAGTCGGCAAGAATAGAATCGGAAAGCTGAAGACGGGAGGCAACTCTAGATGCAAAGGAGAGAGCAGATTTCAAAGGAGTGGAAGAATGGAAAGTTGAGTCATCAGCATAAGAGTGAACAGAGTTAGAAGAACAGCTGAAGAGAGCGTTGATGAAAAGTAAGAATAAAGTTGGAGATAGAACAGAACCCTGAGTAACGCCATAATTAACAGGAAAGGAGGAAGAAGTCGCTCCATCACAAGTGCTGAAATAGAACGATCAGGGAGAAAACTTGACAAGAGGAAGCAAAGGGAAGGAGGAAACCCAAAGGAAGGGAGCTTAGAGAGCAGTGACGCGTGCCACATCCAGTCAAAAGGTTTTGATATGTCCAGCGCCGCCACACAAGACTTCCCATCCAGTCAATCACAATCTAGCCTATATTCTTGATAATGTCATCAGTAATTTCATCTATACCTGTAAATTTACCATTCTTCAACTTTCTTACTCTACCTATTGCATCCTCCCTACTAATTACTTCATCCTCTACCTATTTCTTCTTACACTACCAAACCCGCACACATTCACTATCACCTCTTCATTAATTCCAATGTTAAGCAGATTTCCGAACTGTTCCCTCCACAATCTCCTTACATCCATTTCATCAGTCACGAAAGCACCATTCCTATTCATTATTCTATGAAGATTCCCCTTACTCTCTTTCTTATCCTTTCGTACTTCCTTCAAGAAGAGCTTCCTATTCCCTTGTAGTAACCATTCATCTTCCTTCCAAATTGTTCATTTACCTCTTTTGTCCTCATACTATACAA
>JABUQX010022335.1:5000-15000 GCA_015478945.1 Trachelipus rathkii | reverse complement strand
CACATACACTATTATATTTTAAATCACTCTACAGTTCTTCTAAACGATTTTTCGTGAACACTTGTACTCGTGGGATATAAACCCAGAATGTCGCAATGACCATCATACTTTAACACGACGCCGAGGCAAGAAATGACGCAAAGAGTAATCCATGCATAGAAAGTTAGTTGTTGTGGTGAAATATGTTTTTGTTTATTTTTAAATTAATAAAGTTTATTGATTTTTTTTGAATGGTCGCATTTATTCAGTGTTATTATTGAATATTAGTCCTGAAAAACTTTTTGTATATCCTACATAATATGTACTCTCTCTCATCTGTACAAGTGAGATTTGTTTGTTAATAAGACTTGTTAAAATGATTGTAGTAGATAGTAGACTGACTTAAAGATGTAAAATTTTCTTGAGAGAATGAGCTCTTTATTTATAATAGAAAAATTATTTTAAACAAAGTGTATTCCTTTAAAAATAAGTTATTTAAATATATTCATACATAAAAAGAAAAATATTTGATTTCTTGAGAGAATAACTTTTTAATAATTAGTGTTTCTTCAAGAAACAGTTTGCTCGCAGTATATAGTATTTTCACTTTCTTAGAAAAAGATATATAGATTATTGTTTGAAAATAATCTTTTTATAATTATAAAATAATATATACTTCATATCCGCCTTTTATACCACTATATTTCTCATCTATAAATGCTAAAGTGTTCTTCTCATCTACATGTTTTTTCTAATTTAGATATTGAAACATGGATATAACTATATATTATATCACCTCTATGAGACTATATTTTTGTGTATTATTACAGTATTTACAGACCACCTCGTGATGTTAATTTTCAAAAATAGAGAAGATATAAAATTGTGGTCTTTTAGTTCTTACATAGATAAGCGAGGACGCGAGGTGTAACGGGGATTAGAGAGCGCGTTAAAAGCGTGTAATCAACTCAACAACACAACAACAGCCAAACATACATAATCAAATCACAACAACCAACAGCAACAACAACATCAGACAACGATCCTGTTCATCCTCGAATAATAGATGGCTGGCAGAAGTAAACTTGGAAAAGCATAGGAAGACGAGTAGAAGATATTATTTACTCTTTCCCCAATACTTTAAGATTGGTTTTCGTAATTGTGTAATTAGCTCTTTCCGTGAAGATCGTAAAATTATGCTAGCAGGCCATAGAATAAACGTGGTTAATTTAAAAGCAATTAACAAGCAGTTCGCATACTGCTTAATGTAAATGAGTACCTTCTAAATGAATTAAATTTGGGAGAGAGATAGATAGAATTGTGTTCTGGTCGCAACGGAACATGAGGAGAGGATGTGAGAGAACGATCAGAGAGATATCTTTCGAGCCCTAAAAAATGGATTGGATCTCGCATCACCTTAATGGAAGGCGAGATAAATTGATTGGGGTATCACCTGTATAGTCAATTCTTATTGTTTTGGCAATAATTCCTTTTCAATTATATATTTACAACTATACTGTATGAATGAATGAGGACATGTATTACTAATTAATTGTAACAAGCTCAAAAGGGCCTGATAAGGGCGTATAATTGCTTTTGTAAACCTCGTAAACTACTCATTGTATTTAAAAACATTTTAGTAATATTAAAAATTATCAGAATTATTTAATGATAATGGATAGTAAACAACGTATATAAAGCAGCGTGAGTATCTTTATGATCTTATTAGTGAGTTTGTCAAAGAGATCTTTTAAAATATACAATATATTATCTTAGAGAGATAAGGAAGGAATGTTTATTGATAAGTATTTTAAATTACGTTGTGTAATGTTAGAGATATATTGGGGTTAAGACTATTACTTGTAACTATGTTAGATAAATAGATTCTCTGAAAACATATACAGAAAAGAACTTGATGAACCGAAATAGAGACAGTGAATGGTTAATTTAGGTTTTAATACATTGTAGATGTTTCGAAGATGGGACCAAATCATGTTTATACCCCCATTTCCCAGATGGAACAGCAGTGTTTGTATAGATGTTGAATCATCTATCTTATTACAGAAAGAATCAAAACAAAGAAAAGGACTCAGACACGTGTTGTGTATGAATGATAGAATGTCCTAGATCGATGCAGTTAGAGACTAATGGAAGATAGTATATTGTGATAATTGAGAAACCAATAATCATGAACTAACCGAAGAATCATACTAGTGATTATTATATAGATTGCATACTCAACAACGACCGCTGTCTCCAGAAATTCAGGAGTCATTGACACTCATCGATTTACACGAAACTCGCCATAGCAGTCTAAAATGGTGAAGAAAATGCTAAACATTTCATAGCAGAGAGAGTACTATATAATAATTCGAGTGAGATCTTGTACACTCTTACTATCAAGAGAGGAGCGATTTCTAGAAAACCCTCCGTTATAAAGCATATTTTGTTGAAACCCACTCTTAAAAAGGAGGTGAACTTATGGAGAATAAAAGCAAGTTTTCGGTTTACTCTGGGCAAAACGGATGGTGAAAGACTGTATTAGCAATGCGCAATATCGCAGAGTCTTATTACAAGTGCAGTATAAGAGCAACAACAATTAAAGTATTGCTATATAGAGTTAATGGCACTATTTGGTTCAGTATACCTGTGTGACGACCTGTAAACCAGTCCGACTACGCACACCAGCGAGCTGTGTCGATGTGCCTCAGAGAGATTACAAGCTCAATCGTTCCAGACGATTTTTATTCTGTGGAGTCCAGGTAATGTCTAAATAATCCCTTGAGAGGAAATATGGGACCCCTAATATCCTTTGGTAAAAATGAACTCAACGACTTTGTGTATATAATTGTTCGATATACCCATGACAGTGATTCTTGTCTACTTAACGCTATAGATGATCTTATCACACGTCATTTATGTGCAAGTAGGGAAGATAGGAGGATTGACGCAGTTGGTTGTGGCTTTAAAGCTATAGCTGCCTGTGTAAATAAAATTATGTAACCATTGAAGGTTTACCTACTAGAAAAAAAAAATATATAAACAGAAGTAAGGAAAGTAAAATAGATACTACTCAAGTCCTCTCCTGAATGTACGCTTAAATTTTAAGGGAAGAAAATAGCCGTAAATAGCAGTATGCGCGTTTTTATAAATGATATTGCATGAACAAAACTATTGCAATTGATGTAGTAGATAATTTGCGCTAATAAGATCGAAGAACAGTATGGTTCTATAAAAATGGTATGTACGGATATTTGGTGTATCTATCTAGAAACGATTTAAACGGTACTGTAAAATAACATGCCAAAGTGGTAGTTTATAAACCGTCAGGACGAAGGATAAAATAGAATGTGAAGAGATAACTGGTGTCCTAAGTAGTATCTTTGGTACTAGGGTATACTCATGTGTGTAATGAGGTTTAACATGCGCGACTTGTTTAAACTACCTCCAATATTATCCTAATGTTTTAACACCCTTGCATGGTCTGCGCTCGTACAGCAATCAGTAGTTATCAAATCAAATTAAACACAGTTTGGTAGTCTTAGATGAATTAAAGAATAACATAACGCGGAGAAACTTTTTTTCAGTGTAATAGGTGAAGGACTTGAGAGTGAATTTACAGCTTTTTGAATTTGAAATTATGGATAATAATATTAACATCTACAACCAAAGCGAATGTGATAATATTCTATCTAAGCAATGTTAAATTACTAGTGTCCCTCCGACATAATGAATGTGGAGCGGTAGGGCTGAAGATGAATCATTAACTAAGAATTTTTCAAATTACCTCTTTAAAGTATTACCTGACCTATGAAAAATTTGAGAGACCGAGAGTTAAAATATTTGAGTAACACTGAAGAAATTGTCTTAAGAACCATAGTAATACAAAGAGTAGACACTGAGAGAGAATGTCTGTTTTACCACGAAGTATAAAAATTCAAAAAATATCATTTTGTGAGTCATGTGTGATACAAAATTATAAACGACAATTTGCTGATAAATAAAGGAGCGCAGATAATGGAACATGTATTATGGTGATGAATATACGTTGTGCACCTCAGTTCTAGAGAGAGAGAGGTATGAGTGTGGATGAAAATCCCTGATCACAGAAAGAGAGAAAATCCTGATAAAGGGGCTCATAAATGTTTCAGGAAAACATTGAAAAAGAAAGAAAGAGGACTGGGCAGAGTTGTGAAAAGAAATAGCATATGTTTTTCTTTTTTACGATGTGTGAAACGTGATAAACCCACAACGAAACTGATAAAAGGTGACGGTAAAAATTTTCCTAAAGACAGCCAGAGTGTTTATGTTTAGACATGGTACCAGTACTTAACCTTGTGAGCATGTTGGGTTTTGCTATAAAATGCAAACATTTCCTAATGTTCGAAGAGAACTGAAGATATTATATAGTGCCAAAGTGAAGCAGTGTGTATAGAGGAACACCTAGCTGAGGCTCGACACTGTTGAACTAAACCGTGAGAGAGAGAGTATTAATTCATTTGTAATCACATTTGGATATTGAAAATGTGACTTGAATAATGTACAGGTACACAAATTTGCCCCACAACGCTGCGATACAATTCATCATTACAAACATTATTTAGTATTTTCGAGAGGGCTGTTACCACAAAAAAACATCAGAAAGGAGCCGAGAATTAGGAGAGTGTAAAGCTAGAGTAAATAGAGCAACGCGGATATGAAAGAAGGTATACGAGCTCACCCGATCTCACAAATAATTCTATCCGGTATGTTATCAGTATAAAAATATATTATATTAGACAATGACCGGCGGTGAAGGCACGCAAGAGCAGTGTTCTTCAGTTTCTAGTAGATTCAAGAAATGCCAGAGGGCAGGTCTGTATTATATGAGTTCTGTTAGGTGGATTTTTTGCCTTTCGTTAGTTAGTAACAAAGAATCATCCGACTTAGTGACAAGGCTGCAGCATAAATATATAATCACGTCTTCAATAGATATCTTTCTTCTTTATAGGGAAACTATCTTAGGTTCGTTGCTTTGCCGACGCTACCTGTACAGCACGTATGCTTATAAAAAGGTGGATGTTAGACCATAAATCGCTGAAAGGTTTCCTTCCCCTTATAGGATCAATTGCTGTATGATCTATGCAGGTATAATAGATCGTAAAAGTTGATAATGTTTAATGGAGAGAGGATAACTGGTGCTATATCGCAGAAATTCATTTGAAACGAGCGTGACCCCGAAAGTGCGATAAAGATCAGAGAGAAACCGGAGAATTTAAGAACGTCGAGTAGTAACTCGCGATGTTAATTCAAGATGAAACCATCGAATGTGTGTTATACGAAACAATAGTGATAGATGTAAGAACATAAAAAAGGAAGAAAATATTAAAATATAAACAAGGTGGGATATAGCAGGATGATCGATGAAATCAAAACGCAATGGGTAAAGGTCGCCCGGTTCAAAAGATATAGAGAATGAAACTGATTTACCGAGAGAAGATGTTCATAGGAATTGATTTGAAGGGAACCTAGATTTCCAGATTAAGAATATGAATTAAATAAATGTATTGACGCGAATGGTGTTTTGCGACCAATTCTGTCTTATCATTTAATGATATTAAATGTGATAAGTGGTAAAGAGCTTTATTACACAAAATCACAAAAATTAATATGAGAGAATAGATAGAATAAATCACTGTCTGACTTCTCATTATATTTAATGTTTCATCATATGACAACGGTGAGAAAAATTAGAGATCAGTAATGTTTAAACATCGAACCCAGTGTATTTCCTTCTGCAAAGATATTCGGATAGCATTTCAGATGGAGGAGTACTGAGAACTGTAGCAAAGCAAGATGCATCAGGTTCATAGGATCAATCCCCTAAGAGATATGGCAGGCATGAAACCTGAGTTGGTCTTAAAGCACTCTAAGGAGAATAAACATAGAGCTTGTAGATCGGTGATAACAAGCTAGAGGTGTAGCCATAGTTAAATGTTCTGTACTTTTCTATATATGCTTAGAATATTGACCCGTTGAGATCTCCGTTGTAGGCACGTGCGCAGACCAGCAACCGTTCATGTTAGTTTGGTGAAATCCATTACAACCATGTCATTTGAGATATATACAACCGCCGACATGAAAGCGGATGCGAATAGAGAAATGGATAAGGCTGGCGTCCTGTACCGCGTGCTAACGAACCGTGTGGAAAAGAACGCATAGTGTTAACTTGTTCTGGATGTATCTGGCATGGGCATATCAGAGTTGTGAAGATGGTAAAAGCCTTGAACATGGACGCACGGATAGTTCAGTGCAATTATAGTCTCGGACTACAGGAGGGAGAACTAAACCTATTGAGCTGCGGGAAGCAAGCATACAAGAGCCGAAGCGTGATTGGTATTGTAGAGGGTGTGGGGATGCGACATGGAAAAAATCATGTAGGGCGTGCTTGGATAGATATTTACCTACACTATCGCTCGATTCTGCACGACTGAGAGCAGATACAGAACTTCTGACCTATGTCATAGAATAGGCAACGATGTAGGCCAATCATAGAACTTAATTGATTGGTGACTCCCAGGCATTTGTAATACGTGTGGCGCTCGCCCGTACCAGCACTACCGATCGTCTGAAGTGTGAGTCTGCGTTTCGCACTCCCACACTGACGGTGTCAAAGAACCAAAAATTGTTGTTTTTTGTTTATATAGATCTCTCTTATGAATTGATCTACAGCATTATAGTTGAAATACGAGGGAGGTTGCACGATCTCACAGAATAGCGGTCACACAAAAAGGGTACAAGATCCAAAGAGTTCCCTACAGGGCAATACATGAGATGGTAAACACCTTGCTTGGAGGAGACAAGAGAACTATCTCCTCTAGTCAATTTCCTGAATTACCAGTATGCGTGAAATCTATGCGCAACATGTACAAGATATAATTTCGGGTTGGAACGCTAGTCTGTTTAATGCGTTTAAGAAGATAAAAAAAGAAACACTACTCTCAGGAGGCCTTCTCACGAACTAGAACCAGATATACATCACGTGTTACTACCACGCTGTGAGGATAGTTACTAAGAGAGGAGAACGATTATATTATATCATCTTAGAGAAACCGCATTACGCTTGAAATTATTGTCGCTTACCAAGCACAGCGCAAAGTAATACGAAAGAGTCGCTAACAGGACCTCTCGTTGGCAAGTTCTACCATACTGATAAGTTGGATATTTACAAAATTTCTAAAACGGCGAGAAAGTATAGTAGTGGAACATAGGGACATGTTTTACACAACACACCCGAACTAAAAATATAGCGCCAGTGTGAACTAAAAATACTAGAACATAACTCAAAGCACTTACAGTCACGAATATTAACGGACGTGAGTAGAATGTCTCTGTTGAAATGTTGAGATATACTCACTCCAGGAAAAGCCTAAATCGCTATATGAGTTTATGTTCACAGACCCTAAGTGATAAGTGGACACCCTTTCCTTGAATCACAGTGACAAAAGTGTAAGAGCTCTCAGGGTAAGCATCTATCGACCAGGTCAATATCACTCTGCGGGTCACATTCACAGATAACTGAAGCTTCAATTTGAACATTTTTCAATCGAGGCTTTTTGGAAAGAATTGAAGGCGAGTCTCAAAATCTAGATTTGAAAGCGCACCTCACAATAGCTCAACCGAACCAGAACTCTACCCCAGGTCCCTTGCCGTTTTGAGAGAGAGAGGCTTTATTGTCTTAATTCTCACTTACATATGAGGGGGAAAAAGGCGAGTATACGACGAGACAACATAGTCTCACACTTGAGGGAAGACTAGTCCATTTGTACATCCATGTAGACGGTCGTAACACCGAGGATCGTGGGACACTAATTTGGCAAGCAAGTCCCGACTCATTTTGGAAAACTACTCGATGGAAAATGTAAAATGTGGCTGGTGCCTGAGAGAGAAGAAGAAAAAAACCATATTCTTGTTGAACTCCGTAGGATCACGCCACTAAACAAGCAACTGCTATCATTAAGCGTTATAAAAAATCACACATGAGAGTTGAGCAAGTCATCACTAAAAAACTCTTAATAATTATATAAGACTATTTATCCGCCAAGGATTATCCGTGAGTAATTAGTTATAACCCTAACATCGCCAATGGGTAGTCTTACCTCAGAAAAGTAAAATAATAGGGATTGTAGAACACAATTGCTTATTCCTGGAAATTTATGGAAAGTTGGTGCCTTTAATTTACCTATTATACGGATTAGGTATTGTTTCACGTGAATGGTCAACCAATAACGGTCGTGATTTATAGATGATAGACGAAAGGCTCACATTTCCATCAATGTTCGCGACCTTTTTAACGATTTGATTGGGCCAATACTGGTTCTTGCAAGCGATAACGGTACACAGGTGTTGAATCAAGAGAGACTTTGCTGGAACAGTAATTTATATGCATACGCATCCTCACAGCTGATCTTTTCATGCCTGTAATGCTTTATCATCTCAATATCCTGAAGAAAAATAAACATTTAGGCGGCTGACTCTCGATTTCGATTCGATTCGTGCTTTGGAGGACAGTTTTGGTGTATTTGAAACATCTCCATTTAATTCGTTCTTGGGAGTTGATATTCTGGAATATGGTGAAAATCTTGGACTTCTTGAAGGTGAAGGAAAAAAAATATTAAATCTCCTACAATTTCTTGAAAAAAGGTTTTTAATGGTCCTGTTGGCCTGTAATGAACTCGGTTCAGTGAAATTGGAAACCGAATCTGGACTTATCTTCAAAACCTTGTAGCTTAGGAGGAGTTGAACAATAGATACTGGATAACTGTGTATAAGTATAAGAATAAAATAATGTTGTATAATTTCTTTTTTTTTTGTATTTAAGATTTTATGTTTAGTAATCAATTATTTTATAACTTTTTTTTAAAATAATAATAATGTTCAATTATGTAATATACCTTTATAACCTTTCAGTTCTAACTTATGTGGTGTATACTGTATTCATTTTTTCATTATATTTTTTAAAAAATATAATGAAAAAAATGTTATATGTCAACGGATTATGTAGTCTGTACTTATGTTATAAATGCTTTAAAATAAAAAAAATTGTTTTCTTTTCACGCCTTTTTAGCCAATGAACTTATTTATACTAAAGAAAAAGAGACTTGAATCAATAGATCAATAGATCAATAGATTAATAGATCAATAGATCAATAGATCAATAGATCAATAGATCATGGAGGGGAAGGAGGATGGTGGGGAGGGCAGTTTGATTTACTGATTTACAGCTTTAGGGTATGTAAACAAAAAAATTTGGTAAAAAAATATGTCTTTGAATCATAGATTCATGATGGACAGGTAGGGATGGTGAGGAGGGCAGTTTGATTTGCTGATTTACTGCTTTAGGGTAAGTTAAACATAAAATTTTTTAATAATATGACTTGAATCAATAGATCAATAGATCATGAAGGGGCAGGAGGATGGCGGGAGGGCAGTTTGATTTATTGATATGCTAATTTACTGCTTTAGGGCATGTAAAACAAAAATTTTAAAATAAAATATAAAAGTTTACTCACAAAATTAAAAACAAAACACGTTTGAGCAATCGCAACTATTTCGCGCCTGTGCGCGCCTACGGGCCCGCGCGCACGCACCGGTTTCGCGCCGGTGCGGGCAGGCAGGCAGGCGGTACCCTCCTCGCAGTGTTCTCAAACCATCATATTCGAATTCTAAGACCTTATAAACCTATATTTTGATACCAATATTGCATTATTATACAAATATTAACTAACTCGGCACCGCACCGGAGCCAGCATCAGTGCCATTGCCAACTTCAGCTCATCAGGTTCAGGATCCTTTCTTTTTCTTCTATGTTCCTTCCAAATTTCAGCCTTCCTATTCTATGAATTCAAGCCATTTCTTCAGAGGACAACACATTAAGGGTTCCAGACACTCTTTACGAACTTATTACCCTCATATTCGAGATCTACGGGTCCAATAACATATATAAAGATACCAATATTTGATTATTATACAAATACTTACT
>JABUQX010022335.1:0-2500 GCA_015478945.1 Trachelipus rathkii | reverse complement strand
TCAATCACTCATTGGCCTAATCGTGAATTGTTATTTCGCCAATTAATTTAAGTTTGACCTGATATTATTCTTAAAAAAATTTGGTAAATTGCTATGAAAATTTTTTAAATTAACTTTTAATCTTTAACGAACTGCTGAATTTAATATTAATAAATAATGAATTGGAAGAAACTATACTTCCCCTATCGCGTGGAAAAGGTCTGAAGTGTTTAAAAAAGTTACTCATAAATTATTTTATTTTATTTTTTTTTTAATATTTTCTAATAATTTTTTAAATTAATTATGAGAAAAAGATTAAGTTAAAAATTTTTTAATATTCATATCTTTCATTATTTATTTTTCAACTTTGCTTTAACATTAAAGTTATTTTTTTTGCTTCTGTGATTTAAGCCTACAAATGCTTTGTTAGGGGGCAATGGTGTGTAATACCAAGGCGTTTATAATATATATTATATATATATATATATAATTATTAATATATATATAATTATATATATTATATATTATATATATATATATTATATATATATATATATTATATATATATATATTATTATAAATATATATCATTAATATATATATATATATATATATTATATATATTATATATATTATATTATATATATATATATATATATATATATATATATATATATATATATATATTATATATATATATTATATATAATATAAATAAAATTTTACGTTTCCAAGGAAGTAAAATATATATAAAGTGAACAGTTTAAGGGTCCTCAGAACCGGTGTCAAAATTGAAGATATAAAACTATTCAAATAGAGTAATTTGTATTCATCAGATTGACAATTAACTACTCACAGAAAAAGTACTCAATTGAGAACTATTTTTTTCTCTTTTTGACATTTGAAAACTTGTCATTTTGACGACTTTGCAAAAAATGCTCAATTTTGACACCCAGTTTTTGAGACTCTAAAATTTTTGGTCCTATTTGGAGGCAGTTTTTTCCTTTTGTGTGTAAGAGACGTGACATCTCTAGAGTAACTAAAAATCGCTTTGCTTTTCATCAAGACGGATGAGCACGAACATATGCTGCAGTAGATACTATATCTTGCTTAACAAAAACCCTAACATCAATCCTGTTGAATTTTGCGTATGGAAGAAAGATCCAAAATGTTTCAGGCCTGAAAAATGCTTTGCTTGAAGGAATAGATTAGATTGATGAAAATAATAATTCTCAATTGATCAATTCGGGAATTAAGCTTATAAAAGTGATTAAACTACCAAAAAACCTTTATTTGTATGTGTACGTAAAGGATGCAGCACCTACAAAAATTTTTATATTCTTCGTATTCTAGTAATGGAAATGCAATTCTGTTTTACTTTCCTTGTAAGAAATAAAGTCAAAATTTTAAAAAGTACAACAGTAATTTTTTAATTAATAAAAAAAAAACTGTTTTTTATCGCCAAATTTTGAATTGGTAGGCCTCCGGCCTTTGACCACTAGAATATATATATATTTATATATATATATATATATATATATATATATATTTAATATATCTATATATATTATATATATATATATATATATATATATATAATATATATATATATATATATATATATATATATATATATATTATATATATATATATATAATATATATATATATATTATATATATATATATATTATATAATGACACATGAGACAAAATTTGGAGGGCGGACCCCGCGGTAACCCATGCGGTGTGCGAAGATGCTGTTAGGGTCTAATTCATCTTTTTGGTCGCATCTTTAATTCGCCTTTACTCATCTTTATTTTTATTTATTTTTTTGTTTTTGTTTTTTTTTTCGTTTTTAACGATATCGACTTTTCTCTTACCATATTATATATTTTTTCCAGCTAAGTCCGATTTTGGGATCTATGATCCCAAATTTGAAGGGTGAGACCACCTTTCGGGAAAGGTTTAGACCCCAAATTTTTCGACAAGGGAAAAATTTGTTGACAGGTCAATTTGTCTATTATTTGTGAAAAAAAGGTGACGACCAAAATCTCGTAGACCAAAATGCTGTCGACATATCATAAGGACATTTTTTAAAAAAAATGTTGTTTGAAAAATTGAACCAATATTAAATTTTTTAATATATCGATTAAGAGATGAGATATATTACTATCGATATATCATATGGACATTTTTTTAAAAATGTGTCGACCATTTGGACAATAATTAAATTTTTTCAATTATAAACGTTTATGAGAATTTTTACGTATGAAGATATATAAATTTTAAAATATCAAAATTTTACTTTATTATTTAAAACAAAGAAATACCATAGTGTAAAGACCACAAAGATATCAGAGTCGGGGGGGTCTCGTCGGCCTGCCAAGTGGACGACGGGGGTAACATTCGTTCCCGACCTCCTGTCCCCCGTCGGCTCGAGCCCTACATTGCCCGAGATGTAAATTTTAAATATGTGAAAAACCTGCCTCCTAAAATTTTAGCAACCATTGTGGGCAACTA
>JABUQX010022334.1:22500-29672 GCA_015478945.1 Trachelipus rathkii | reverse complement strand
GCCCCCCAGGGGACGAAACGCCCAATTCATCGCGACAATGCTCACCTCTTCAACATCATCTAGTCTTCAGCTAATGAATGTGGTTCTTCAACAGCGACCATAACCCCCTTCATATTGGTGACCCCGGAGGACTATGCCACTGAGTGCACAACGAACACCAGCCAGCATGCCATCTTCTCTCAAGTTTTTTCCCGTTCAGTAAGACATTTCGTGAAGGTTGTTTTACCACCATCGTTTCAACGCGGCATTTACATCAATTCAAGTTTCTCTCTGCTGCGCTCTCTGTTCGGTCATCCTTAACGCCTGTACTTGCTTCCACTGCAGTGCAGACCTAAGCTCCACGTTAAGAGTACAGATGCGTCGAGCCTTCTCAAGTTGCCTTTAATGGTGCCACACCTGCTCTCACTGACAGCGATCAACATCCTCCAGTGCCAGAAGCGGTGTGCTCTCGGGATTGTCAAACTGGTGGAGTTCTGTGCGTCTGGTGGAAGGCTGCGACCACACTAGGATCCAAAAGCAAACCCCCCGGGACGTAAACGCCCAAATTCATCGCGACAATGCTCCACTCTCTTCAACATCATTGTCTTCAGCTAATTGAGGTGTTCTCAAACAAACTCACTTACCCCCATAGTAGTATATATCTCTGTGTCTAAAATTTATTTTATATATATATATATATATATATATATATATATATAAATATAATAATATACTATATATATATATATATTATTAATATATTATCATATAATATAATATATAACGATAATTTATAATCTCTAGTTGTAAATTTCTAGATACAGTTATCGTTATCGTATCGCCAAAGAGGATTAACAAAGTAATCCGCGTATCGCCAAAGTAATTTTTGTGTATCGATGATCGGTATCCTTAAGAAATTTTTTATCATTTCCATCACTGTATATATATATATACTATTATATAGTATATATATATATATATACTATATATATATTCATACACCATAATATATATAATAAATAATATATATATATATATATATATATAATATATATTATAAGTCGTTTATGATTTAAACAACACAACCTAGAGTAGAACACATAGAATCAGTTGGGGTCTCTCGGCCTCTATGACGACAGTTTGGGGACTTCTCCCCTCTTCCCCAATGGCTCCGAGCCCCCTAGAAAATTGGTATTATCATTAAGGGCTCCACCTAAGTCCAGAGAACCCGAAACTGAATCATATGAGCACTCTAGGAGTTCTTTAGTTTTAAATTATAAAACGACTTTATATAATATATATATAATATATATATATATATATATATATTTTAAATAATATATATATATAATATATAAATATATATATAAGGGAGAAGAGAGAGAGAGAAAGAGTGACTCAATCGCCTCACAAACTCAGCGCGAGTCGACGAACGCGGCTTGAGTCAACATACTCGCAAATTTATCTACTGATCACAAAAATGCCAATTATGCCATATATAATATATATATATAGTATAATATATATATAATATATTATATAAATATATATATATAATATTATATATATATATAAATAAAATATATATATATAATATATATTCTTCCCTCGGGTCATGTCATATCCGTTCCTGTTCTCGAGCCATCCATTACAGAGTCAGTTGATCATCAGACGTGGAAAATCTTGTTCTTCTATCATTTCTCGCTAATTTCTTTTCAGCTCGAATCGTAAGGGATACTATTCGACTAGCAATAAGACTTAACTATAAACGATGTCAGCTGACCTTTCTAGTTTAATACTGAAAATTCTCTTCTGTCTCCTCGGCCAACAAAGTCCTAACAACTTCAGGAAATTCCATTCCTTTACTTATTCTCGTATGTCATTTGTAGCCACTCTGACTGAAAATAGCAAGGCAAGGCAATTACCCGGATAGCTTCCACTCTGAATTAAGAATGTATACTTTCGAGCTGGCCTCCCTTGTTCACAATGCCTATATTTTCCAATGACAACACTTTCCCTCATGGGTTGAAGGGCACCCTGGGTATCCAACCTGTCTCGAAAGGACACGCTAGTCCTCTCGAACTACGACCTATAAACTTCGCTTGTTTCCCTTCTAAATATAAACCATTAACACTCAGCTTGGATCACTTGTAATCCATCCCTATTCTATAGATTATCAATTACGCTTTCGCCTCAAGTCTACTGTGATATACATCCTTATCTATCTATCTCTTTCCAATCTTCCTAATGTTTTTGCCTAGCTCTTTCGGAGTCTCATGACGTGGCTGACATATTCAAGCATTTGACCGAAGTAGCAATACATCGCTGACTTTCCAATTATCTCC
Organism: Trachelipus rathkii; assembly: GCA_015478945.1. NCBI lineage: Eukaryota > Metazoa > Arthropoda > Malacostraca > Isopoda > Trachelipodidae > Trachelipus > Trachelipus rathkii. Next base: position 27,348 of record JABUQX010022334.1, on the reverse strand, counting down.
TTTGGTTTCTCCCACTCTTTTTTACTTATCTCTTAAATTTTCATTCAAATCTTCCATATCGGCTGCTGTTGATGGGTACTTCACTTCCTTTCCCATCATATGGTTCCATCTTTCCTACTTGTCTATCAATGATCTCAAACTGCTCATCTATCTCTACCCATCCATATGCCGATACCCGCACCTCCATTCATCTCCTCATTCTAAAAACTCCTCCCTTTTTGTGTAGGAGCGTTCCCACGACTATATCTTAATCTCATCCAATTTTATTCTGCTTAATCGTATAAAATTTTCCAGTGATCGTCCTCAACCTTTGAAAATTCAACTCTTTAAACTCACTTCCCACCAAATTTCCCTCGAAAGGCGCCTAATTTCATCTTTTTCGATGTCCCCCTTTCTCTTTGTTAACAATTTACAACTCGTTGCTTATCAAAATCAAAAATTGTCTTAAAAAACCTCAGACGCAATGTGCTGAATTCTTCAAAAATAACGAATCGAAATCACGTTTTTATCGCACCGGCTATATAAGAATCTTCTTTTTCCGGATGGAAAGGTATAAAGATTCTCATTTGGGGACTCAGGCTTTACTGTCCCTTTGGGATAGTTTGAGGCCAAAAATAAAAGACTCATAAACTGTTTTGTACTTATCCAATACTAATCCTCTTTCTATAGTTAGAGCGAGATGCTCGACGGAGCTGATCACTCGATAACACCACCTACGAACTACTAGTAGCACAATGTGTTGTAGTGCGCACATGACTTTGTGGGACATAAGCAATCCAAGCTGTGATGTGTTCTATTCTTCAGCACCTCTGTTCTCTTCCATCTTCTTGCTTCCCGCATAATTAATCTCCCTCACCAAATGCTGCTCATCTTCATCCGCAAAATCAGCCTCATGTGCACTGTATGAGTTTTTAATTGTCCTAAGCGCTTTTTTCATATTTAAATTCTATCTCGAATATGGTAATGTCAGAAACGGTCGTGCTAACTGTAAAAATAAAGTATCACTACACTACTACAGAAACTACAGATACCAATGACTAGCAAACACTTTACAGTCCCACTCAAACGCAATCTTTAAGTGGTTTTTGATTATATAATTATTGTGTTCACCTGTTTTAATTGAAATCTATATGCGTTCTTTAATTTAGGGAAATAAAGAACCCCAGTTTAATTAGAACATATGAGCTTGCTCACCTACCAGCAGATCGCTTCTAAGCAACAAAAACACAATGATCTGTTAATATTTTTTGCCATTTATCTGTGTTGCGATGTTCGTCACTGTCACATATGAGTTGCCACTCAGATAAAAATCCATCTAAGCATCAAAAACATATGACTACAAGATGTGAAATTTGTCTTGGATTATTATTTCCCTACTCCGTGTGGGGTAAACGATAGTCACCGTCTTAAGGAGATAGATACTTCTTACGCGTTGAACATCCAAAGCTATTGTACAGTATTAATTATATTTTATTACCAATTATTTTTTCTATTCAGTCACCGATTAGATCCAGTGTCTTAAACAGATAGTTATTACATTATGTTGATCATAGATCAGGGCCTTTTATACAGATATTTATTAAGTTATTTGATCATTAGATTCACGGCCTTAGAAACAAAAATTTATTATCAGTACTTTTACAGATTTATTACAGTTATTTGTAACAGATATGTTCTATCCGCGTAACATCAAACAATTATAGTAGTAGTAGCATAGTGTAGTAGTTAGTAGTAGTAGGTAGTATAGTAGTAGTATATCAAGTAGTAGTATCTAATATAATTATGATAAAGTGGAAAAGAAATGCAATGAATTCATCAAAAATATTTTTTTCTAATGCGATTCCCCGACTTATTTTCCTAATTTCAGTAGTTCTAATATTATTTTTTTGTGTCTGTGTATGGGGTGTGTTCTCTCTCAGTATTGTATGTGTTGTGTTTTAAAAAAGAGATCTTTTATGTGTATTTTTGCTTTAAATAAATCAATGAATCGAATACTTCTTTTCTCACATGCCAAATATCAGAGATCTTACTTGTCATTTACTACATTAGAAAGATGCCTAAATATATATCAATAATATAGATATATATATATTATATATATATATATATATATAATAATATATTATATATATATATTATATATTATATAATATATATATATATATATTATATATATAAAATTATTATAAATGAATAAATAAATAAAATTGATTGCGTATTATCGAAACAATATTATGGAAGAGGAATTTACATAGAAATATTGATAGAGTCTCTGAAGAGAAAATAATAAATTAAGCCTACAAGATATGGCTAGAAACCAGCGGTCTCCAAACTTTTATGATCGCGTACCAAGAAAATAATTATAAGTTGTACCCCCTATAGCCCTCTAATATACTAATATATATATATAATACTAGTATATATAATATAGTGTATTAGTATTATATATATAATTATAGATATATAGTATATAGCTATATATATTATATTATATTATTATATATATATATAATATATATATATAAATATATATTAGTATTTAAAACTCGTATATAAATTTAATGCATCACCCGTAAACAATGCAAACTCTTTCATTTTTGGAATTGTAGAGAGATTGATTTATTTGGGTCATACCTAACTTCGAAGTGTATACCGTATGTAACTACAACCCGGTATAACTTAACTGCATAAATAAAGACACCAAATTACGAAATCCCGAAAGTACGTTCATAGGAGACAAAGATGCAAGACACCAACCAACTAAACGAAACAAACCCCTATGCTGTAAGTCGTAGCCTTGACAAAGACTGCCACAAGAAAAAACGGTCAGAGAGAGGAACGCCATAAGGATTTATCACACTGATCAGAAGCAGGCCATTTCAGAGACAGGTCTGGTAGCAACCGTTAGACGACATGTCAAGGTCCGCCATGAGGCGACGTCCAGAGAGATGACAGATTCCCTCCCATCTGGCAGTGCTTCGTAATCGTTTCCAACAAGCGTACAGCTGCAACACAGGCTCCGTGAGGTAGACATGTGCCTTTTTCCGAGCGTACAGTGAGAAGACGACAGAATGAACGTGGAGTACGTATTACACAAGTCTGCCCATCGCCCCTCTCCTCGATCCGGGACATCGGCTTGCTCATTTCATTTTACAAGCGTAATGGAGATTACATCTCACAGATGATTCGAATTCACACTACATGGACCAGAGACGTCGGCGAATTTGAGATGCAGGTGGAGCACTTTTCTGGTGCAATATCTCCCCCATGAGGATTCCATTTGGAGGGACTCGTAATGTGTGGCAGCATTGATTGGGTACTTCCGCACGGCATTGCATATCGTGAGAGAGAAACGTTAATGCTGAAAGTATGTGAAGACATCTCCCAAAGTATATAGGGCCTTCACGTCCTTCAATTAGCATCCATTTTTGTTTTACCTCCATTGACAACAGCCCACCATCCACGCACAGATCGTCAACGTACCTACAACAGTAGGATCGGACTCCCTAGCCCCATTCGCGAGAAACCAGAACATAAATACCCAGCTGAACATGCATTGATTTGTTAGTAGGCGTTTCGAAGCCTGAACTGCTCCGTCACACCTCCAGGGAGCTTGCAAACGCTTTGACAACATCCCGCAGGACCATATCCAAGATCATTTCATCAATGCCGAATCGCTTGAAGGAAGTTGGAAGGGCCAGAGGGGGTACAACCAATTGAAATATAGGATCAGATATTCAGTTTAATATTGTGTTAATTTATAATAATCCTCTATTTCATTAATTTTTTTGCTTTCTTATTGTGCATTTAATTCCTACACCACGTCGTTACATTTTACGGTTAACATTTATAACCCCTGTACAACACTCTGAGATAGTTAACAAATAAAACCAACCCTATCCCGATTTCCCCAATATGAAAGAGTTTAAATATATTACGGGTATGCATTAATTTGCCGGCGAGTTTATACTTATAATATATATAATAATAAATATATTATATATATATTATATATATAATATCTCATATCATATATATATTATTATATATTAATATTATATATATATATATTTATATATATAATATATATAATATATATATATATATAAAATATATATATACTATATATATATATATATATATAATATATATATATTATAATAAATATATATATATATAATATAGTATATATAATATATATATATATATATACAATATAATATAATATATATATATATATATATATATATTATATTAATAATATATATAGATACAATATATATATATAATATATATATATACATATATACATATAATATATATATATATTATCGCACTTCACTTATACAAGATCATAACTCCAAGATCGTGAGCGCTACTTCTGTGGCTACCCCCAAATCACTCTGCTACCCCCCCGGGGTACGGTACCCCCACTTTGGAGACCATGGCTAGAAGACCCTCTGAACTTGTAGATAAAAGAAAGAAAATGAACTTTCCTCTTTATCGAGCAGAATTACTCGTTAACAAAACAGATTAGGTTTTAGTGAAACGTGCTGCGATAATTATTTTAATATTCTCGAATGTTTAATATTAATTTTGTTTGAAAAATTTAATTCTTTTTTTTTTATAATATTACGAATGGAATGCAAATGTTCCAATATTGTCAGATAATGAACAAACTTTATGATGGTTTTCAAGCAACGTCTTTTTATGGCGTTGGTGACAGAGGTGCATGTTGATGTCGATGGTTTTGAAGCAACGTCTTTTTATGGCGTTGGTGACAGCGGTGCATGTGGATGTCGATGGTTTTCAAGCAACGTCTTTTTATGGCGTTGGTGACAGAGGTGC
>JABUQX010022334.1:0-20000 GCA_015478945.1 Trachelipus rathkii | reverse complement strand
ATAATAATAATAATAATAATTTTTCATGATTTTAATTTAAATTTGAATACTATTTAATAAATGCTAAACGAAAATTAATATAATTTAAAAACTATACAAGTATACCCAAAGGAAAAAAGGTTTTCCACAGGGTGTTCAACTCTTGACAGCTATTGAAACTTGATTTGCCTGCTCCTCCACCCACTTCCCTCCCCACCTACTCAGATGCACAATTAAACCAAATATGCAAAATTCTCCACCCTTCCACATTTCGCACTCACTCTTCCATCTCTCTCCACTACCCAAAGTTCATATAACCCAACACTCTCTCTCAGGGGCATTCTAAGCAAACATTCATCACGCTCAACCTATTGCTGCAAATACCTTAATTAATGGTTGCACATAGAACTCAAGAATCGAATTCTTATTCCCTCACATTTAACACAATCTCTCCCCGCCTTAACACCCAATCTCCCAAAACATCTCAACCTAGCAACACAGCGGGTCCAACGTATTTCCTGAAAGCTCCAGTAACTTTCAACAATGGCAATTTGCAACACAAATCATTTCTCTTAGACACCGGATCCAATGCTCTTTATGTAAACTCTCAGTCTTCACAACCTCCAATATGCATCAATACGCCACAATGCCCCACTAATACAATGTTAAACATTCAAACTCGAATCATTTACAGGCTCCATCTTTCAGTCAGATTTCCTTTTAGGTACTAACCTCTATTAATGCTCCCATCTCTCTTGATCTTAAAAATTTTATGATAGTCGTTGACATAAATAACACACCTACCTTTCGCTCATTACTAACTCATCCTACTCATTCACACTCCTCACACAAAAATCTCTCATCTCTCACACTTCCATCTCCTCAACCACAACAGCATACCTCTCATCTCATCTTTCATAATGACAAAGATATAATTTCCAACTCACACAAACCAAAGCTTCCGTAAACCCTTTCATTCTTCTCCCACAGCCTCCATCTCAGACTAAACACCCCATTACACCTTTATACTCAGATGATATCTCACTCTCTCACAACCTTCTTATAGACTCGGATATAACATACAATCTCTATACCACTTCTACTACGGAAATTCATCCACACTCCAAAACAACACTTTCTCTTAATGCCCTCTCTTCAGCTCACACAACCCCTTCAGAAAACTTAGTTTTGTCAACAAATAACACTCATATCAATAATTATCTTTACGCCGGCAGTATTCTCAGCACATGCAATAAAGGTCAAATATTGATAGACATTATTAATTCGAGCAATTCCCCCAAGCATTCCAAAAGAATACCCTCATTTCCACTGCAAACCCCATTATAGTTTGATGATTCGAATACGGAAAACCCGCCCCATACATACCTTGCTATTCTACTCTTTTCAAGGCCCTATCCACCAGACAGGTGTGGATTCGGATCCGGAGTCGGAGTCGAGTCGGAGTCGGAGTCGCGAAGTCGGGGAGTCGTTGTGGAGTCGAAGTCGGAGTCGATAATTTTGATAAAGGTGGAATCGGAGTCGGATCCGGAAGGTCCCGCGTAATTTCAAGAAGTCGAATCGAGTTCCGGTAAACTTTCAAGATAGTAAGGTGGATTTGAACTAATTTTGAACTGACAAATTATGAATTGTGACTCTGACTTCAATCACTTCATACAAGTTCACTGACTTGCGACTTCCACATCACAAAATGTAATTTGCAAACTTTCGCAGTCTCTTTAACCTGCCCTTCATGTTTCAATTTGTCATATATTTAATAAAATTCAACCATCAACCTTATGCCACGTATTTAAGATGCTAAAATAAAAGCTCCCCAGCGCCTTGTTCCACCCCCCCATTTAGCTACGAGTAGAAATTTCTCTCATGACAAATGATATCTCTTATCAGCTGCTGCTAATAGATCTAATCTACAGGGTAAGCTTAACTGAAAATCAATAACAAAGAGCTAATATCTCACCTTTGGCAACTACCATTGTATAAAGGTTGCAGGAAGTCAGAGAAAAGGATACATCTTTGAACATATTGTAATGATGAAACTACAACTTATTCCCCCATTACAATCTCTCAAGCATTTTTCAGAAGTCAGCGATGAGTAGGAAACTTCTAGATATTAAGAGTTTAGGTCTAAAGCGTCGACTGGTTCAGAAAAAAGGTCAAAGTTCACCCTCATCCTTGTACACAATAGTCATAACCTTTAAAACCAAAATTCCCCTTTGCTTGTGACTGAAAGAATTGAAAAAAATTGATAAAACTTCGAGTTAAATTAGAAGAGCCCATCAAAATAATCCAGAATTGCTACAAGAAGCTGCAATTGGCTGTACAGCATCTACCTTCCAAACACAAGTTAGCGTTAACGCATTGTTCTGCTCATCGCATTATAAAATCAGACCTAAGAGAAAAATGAAGGGAACCTGGCAGATGCTATTCTATTTATAAGAACTAATTCATTCATTGAGTAGATGACACTGATGGCAAATTCATGCAACTAAGTAAGTCTCAGCATTTTATTATATAATATATATATAATATATATATATATATATATATAATATATATATATATATATATATATATATAATATATATAATTAATATATATATATATAATAAATATATATATATATATAATATATATAGCGGAACCTATATATACATATATATATATATATATATATATAATATATATATATATTATATATATATATATATATTATATATATATTATATATATATATATATATATATATATAATATATACTATATATATAATATATATATATAATATATATATTATATATAATATATAATATTATATATATGATAAATATAATTATATATATATATTATATATTATAAATAATATATATATAATATATATATACTCTATCGTAATAATAGGTCAACCCCCCCCCGAAATTATTTAAGTTATCAAAATTTTTGGATGGCTTAAGTCTCTTATATATTAATTTAATAATAATTTAAAAATAATAAGTTAGTTCTTAAGCAAATTAAAAGTATAATTTTATTAAAAAATGGAGGAAAATTTGATAGAAGGTGAAAGTTTCTTAGTTAAGTGATGTCGTTCCATATATAATATAATATATATATATAGATATAGATTATATAATTTATATATATATAATATATATATATATAGATATATATATATATATATATATATATATAATATATATAATATATAAATATATATATATATAAAGATATCAAATATATATATATATATATACTATATATTATATATAAATATTATATATTATAATATATTCAATATATATATATATATAGGTTATATATATATATATATATATTATATATTATATATATATATATATATATATATTTAATAATATATATATATATATATATATAAATATAATAATATATATATCATAATATATAGATATATATATATATATATATAATATTATATATAATTAATTTATATTATATATATATATATATATATATTAATATATAGATATATTATATATATTATATATATATATATAATATATATATTATATTTATAGTATAATATATATATAAATATTATATAATTTATACATATATATATAATTATAATAATATATAATATTAATATATATATATATAATATATATAATATATATACAAATATAAGTTATATCATATATATAGAGTTGCAACATCCGCAGGGCAAATCGCGGATGCGGATGCGGATGCGTATTTGTCTGTAAGATATAATGTAACTCCAGGCTAGTTCGCTACGGTGCTTCCTTCTTTCCTGCCTCCTCTGTTCTGTGGAACTCTCATCTTCTGTGTTTCCTGCTATATTTAATCTCCCTCACTTTAAGCCTGCGTCTGTGCTCATCTGCGTAATTTACGCTAGCGGATGAAATTTCAGCGTGCAACACCCCCCCCCGAAAAGGGCTCTGCCCGTGATTGGTGTGACAACTGCTAAAAAAAAAAATAAAAAAAAAAAAAAAAAAAAATAAAAAATAGAGGCTAGAGAATCTTTATTATCCAAATTACTGTATTTGATCCAAAATTTATTTCAACAATTTACAAATTATTATAAAGAATTGATTGGACCACTTTACAAACATGGTAGTATGAGCTATGCCAAGAACTCTTCTCTCTAACTGATTTTGAAAATCACCCAAGAAAAACGGTATTAAATTCCTCTGTTTCCTGACACCGAGACATTTTATTCTTCATTAGTAATTAGAAGAAAGCAGAAGTTCTGTTTCAACTTCCAAAATGATTTTTCATCGATATTTGCGCGAAAATCTTTGAAACAAGCATTTTCTATTTTCAAAATGATAAGAGAGTTGGCTGATCACAATTTAGAGGACCTGCAAAATAGTACTTAATGAAGAGCTGAAGCGAAAAAGCTGAAAACTAATAAACTTATAAACCAATTCACTCTTATGCAAATTCAAATGATTTGAGTTTTTGTAAGAAGTCGAAATCTTTATCCCATCTCCAGATCGTCCTCCTAAGCTTTCAACAATTGCTTAAAAACTAAATAATAATACCCATGTTATCACGTGCCAATATTTTTCAAATGTGTTGAATGTACTCCATCGAATTATGAAACAGCCCAAATAATCATACATTTCATTTTTATATTTACCAGTTTTAACAATATTTAAAACTTCCTTCCCATTGCTGCCCTGTGCCATTTATCGTATTATCCAATCAGAAGGAACTTATTTCCAAACCTCGTAAGTATTTGACCTTCGCTTAATCTCTTTTCCTGTGCTTCAACAGAGCTCTACCTTAAAAAATCTCACGAACCCCCAAATAGTTTCCTCATATCTTTAAAAATCTCTTCATTTCTTGATTATATTTATTTGATTATCAGTCTACGTTTAGTAAAACTATATGCGAAAAGTTCATTTTTAATTACCGACATATTCGCAGACAGATGATCGAAAAAATAATGCCCCAAAAATATTTGAATTAAACGATTATTCTTACTTAACTCGGATTTTAAAAATCAAGCAAACCTTTGCTGCTTAATTCTTTGTTTTTCGAATTCTGTCGGATAAAAATTTTGAAAAACCAATTAAGAATTTGACGTCTTCTAATTGTAAATGTTAATACTTTTCTTGAAAAAACCAGCTAATTCTTCGGTTTAATTAAGTTAACCGGTTTACGCTTGAACATAAATAAACAAAAGGAGTTAGAGTGCCTCAGTAGATATTACATCTTACCAGATTTTGAGGGTTGTTCATTGTCATTGTTCATTTATAAAATATTAATTTTTTAAGATCGGGTTTTTTATGAGATAACATATCTAAAATATGTACGTTATTATGTAGTTAGTTCACTAAACCTGCACCTGGCATTTACTTGTTATTTACATTATAAACTTGAAGTTATTTTATGGAAAACATAAAATGGACTGGAGGAATATTAAACCTCATTGATTTAAAATGCTATTAAATTATTTAAAAAGCCCGATTTTCAAAACTTCACGAAACTAGGCATTTCATTTATTCGCCTATGTTGCTTCCATGTGGGAAGGGGTAAGAAATATATAAAAAAATTTCCTATACCTAATATTGAATACTTTACTAATCGATCGATATGTTTCAAAGTTTGCCAAACGTACTTACAGTGTACATCACTGCAGGTTAAAAAGAATTAGTTTAATACTTCTGAAGAGGAGTCTTCGATTTGCTAGACTTATTTAGTCACCTTCGCGTAGCATAAGCTCCCTCCTGTATTTCTGCGCTGCTTTAAAGATTCTTACAAAATTGAAAAATATCCATCCCGTCAACATTTACTCTTGCTAAGTCTCATCATTTTGAAAACCCTTCGAAAGCTCGATGCGTGAAGCCTCTTGTGCTTCTCCTTAAAAACAAAGAAGCAAGCTACAAAACTCCTTCCTTGTGCAGAAATCTTCAACCTTACAATGCCTTCAAAGGAGAGGATTTGATTTCGAATGCATCACAAAAACATAAAGAATGCTTTCATTAAATTTTGTTACTCTATATAAATCTGCCAATGTGGATTGAAGAATGTATGTTCCCAGTCCAGTCTTCTTCACCCCATACTCACACCCAAAATGAGAGTGAGAGAGTTTGTTGAAATTGCGTAAGATGTGTAATTGTGTAGCACCAAACATGTTGCAAAAAATTGTCTCCAGCCAAACAGTATGACTTAGATCAATTACTTGGCTCGGTCAAAGCGGAACACACATCACCACTATCTGCTCTGCTAGTGTTAAAGTCAAAAGCAAAAGCTCTCGCCCATTCAAAGATACAGATGATCGCCAATCTTGTTCATTGTTTCTGGTGCTTCTGTAGCTGCTGGTGAGATATTCAGATGTAATCTCTGCATAAACAATCGTATAACAGAATCAAATTTCTTTCTCCCTATAATTTTTGTTATATAATGTCAAAATGTTTTACTGAATCTTGAAAGTCAGTCTAGCTATTTTTGTGATAGACATATTATGGTTTGCTATCGATTATCGCAAGTAGCATACTACATATATATATTTAATAATCGAAATAATATTTGGTACTAGGTCGGCTCAGAGTCGCTCTATGAGTAGCACCAAATTATGACCACATCGACTATCAAAGTGAGCTTATCGAAGCGATTTGATCAATCACAACGTGAATAACTTATCAATTCCGTAAGAGGGCTCTTTTATTGTAACTTCTAATCCAAATTCTCTTTATTTTTCAATCCTGATAATATTGTCAAAATATTATTTTTAACCAAGCCTCCACTACTTCTTTTGGCTTCTCAAGCACACATAAGCAGATAGCTACTGCTATCTTCCCATGACAATGGTGCAAAATTTTTTTTCCATTAACAGTCCTCAAATATCTCATTGTAATAATTCCTATTTAGATTGTTAGAGCAAGTTGGTACAAAGTTCTGATAGGTTTCATTGTGCCTGGTCGAGTTTAAAAAAAAAAGAGTACTCATGAAACAATTTCTCATACTACTATCTCAAACGTAGCTTACGATATCTTCTGTGATTTGGTGGCTCAGGTACTTCACTAATGTCATGGTAATAGAGAGGTATAGCGCACTGAGACGCGCGTTACAACTGGGCCAGGGTAGGCATGGCCCTTCCCCACATTTCCAGCCAAAAGTTATCACGAGATTATAAAATAAATTTGTTTTCGACTTTAAATAATAAAAGATATAGTCGAGTATATATATATATATATATATATATATAATATATATAATATAATATATATAATATATATATATAATAATACTATAGTATTAATATACTATATAATAATTATTTGCCTACACCGATTATACTAGTCGCTATGCCCATTGAATCTTCGAAAAAAACTGTAATTGTAAGAAATGTCTCAATGAGATATCAATATAACCTAGGGGGCCATGGCCCCTACCCTGCCCCCCATAACGGCGCCCATGCAGAATAATGCTAATATAATATATAATATGATTTTGTTTATATATATACGTTTATATTATATAATATTATTATTATATTATATAAGTTCAAATATATTTATATATATATATATATAAGTATTAATAGTGATATATACGCTTACATAATAATATTATTATATAGAATATATAATATGATAAAATAGTAGCTAATACGAAAATAAATACTAGTTAGTATTATATAAATAATTTTATACCTTAATATCTTATCAATGACTAAATATATTTGTATTACCACGTTATGATATAAACTTACCGAATAATTTATTTTATTATTGAGACTGTATAAAATAATTACTATAATATTATATAATATATATACGATAAACAAGTATGATTAATGAGATATAAATATATATATATAAAGTATTAATATAAATGATACATAATATTTATAATAATATATGATTTAGCTATTATATATATAGTATATACAATATATATATAAAGTAAGATAATACAGTATATGATTTTGGAATATATAAGTGATTATAATTTCCATTGAAAAAAATATTAGCTACTTATTTTAAAATATCTAATAATATTTATCTTTATCCTAAATCATATAAAACTCACTATCACAATATAATTAATTATAGATAATATATTGGTAATAATTTATCGATATAATTATATATTTATGGATATATAATATATAAAACCAAGTTATGATTATAATTATTTATAATTTATTTATTTTGATTTATTTCTATACTAATATAATAATAGGTGCGCGAGCTGTGTGTTGTATGCTATACGTTTCCTATCGAAATTACCTAAACTTATAACATTATATTTTAAATAAGTGCAAACCTCGGCATATTTCTCACAGACGATAATGGAGTGTGAGCAATTGCCACTACGATGTAGACATTGTTCAATATTTGTAGTTGTTAATACCGCACCCCACAAAACATAAGGTCGTGTCGAGATTTATAATAATTCTAAGGTCATAGGGAAAATCCTTTTCACGCCTCAAATTTTATATAACAAAAAGTTAACGCATTAAAATATACACCAACCATTATCCCATTGGCGGTTATACCTTAAAAAAGATAATACACCAAAAGGGCTATTATATAGCCAATATTATATTCTTATATAATATGATATTTAATCTCAGCGTTATAATGAGCTACATATAAATATAGTATATACAAAAATAACTTATATATATATATAATAGATAATAAAAAACTGGCTTTTAGTATGAAAATTCGTTACGCTTAAAATAACAATGAATAATTCATTTACCAATTATAATGATTGCTATTGAAGTACTAGCATTTCTTATACCTTAAGACGCTTATAAATATAAATAATGAGCGCATATAAAAATTATGAATATAAAAACTGAAATATAACTATTCAAATTAAAGAACCTGGTGGCTTACCTATATAAGGATATAAATATATATATAATATTATATTTATATTTTAATTACAATATTATATAAAATAGGTTCTAATATTTGTAGTTACTGTACTCCGGTCCATCGTCCTGAATTAAATATAATTTTAACTAGGTTCTCAAGAGATGGTTTCAAGTTTCAAGTATAAAGTTTAAAGTTTAAGTAAAGTTTTTTAAGAGATATTCTTTAGTTTCCAATGTCTTTCTGACATGATATGCCAGAGAAGCCTGTGGCCATCTAAGATAATTGTATTCTTTCAAAAAAACCAACTAAACATCACACTATTTCTGAAATTAGAAAATTTGTGTTGAACCCTAAGAAATTTTTTTTTAAATATAGGATGATAAACAGTGACTTCACAAATACTTCGACAGGGCAACATATAAAAAAACATATTTACCTATATATATATATGACTATTTTATACCTTTTTAAACATGATTGGTACTTCATTAGTAGGACAAATATAGTTGAGTGAAAAATATAATATAATATATAATACCCACATATATAATACATTTATGATGGCGAATCCGGTGCAAATGATTCTACTATAATGATTTCATTTTACGGATGTATGATTCTCGCTGTCCATCAGTTTATATAAAGACATTTTTGGGCTGAGCCAGAGCCTCTGACTTTGAACCACTAATTTTTGATGTAGTCAACAAAAATATTCTAAAAAATTTAAAAAATATTGTAGTTTTAATACTTTTCCCAGGTGTGTACTACACTATATTGTGTGTACATGGAAATCATTATTAATTAGACCGTATAAAGGAGAAATAAGGAGATTTTGAAGTAAGTTTTGAGGGGAAATAGTAGAGAAAGATAACAAAAATTCTACAAATAGTGCTGTCTATTGAGAAAAAACCAGCTTACGCTCGAAGAACTTTGGTCGGAGATAGGATTGAAATACCAAACCATAAAATACATTCTCTCGTAATAAAATTTAGAAGCTAATCTTGGTCTCAATTAATTCCGGTGCTTCCAACTTGTGGTTACACTTTATCTTGGACAGCTAGGGGTCCAAACTTATAAATAAAATGCCTTATTGACAGATCTTAAGTGCTAATAAAGAGTTGAGAGAAAATTATATTTATAACCATATTGAATACTCATGAGCTATATGCCAAATTGCCGTATTCTTCATCAGGCACTGACAAACACAAGAATTTCTCCACATATTAATTTAAGAAATTAGGTCAACAGCACATAATCTCTTAAATTGAATTTAATTAGTTATATATATTATTAAGTATTTATGATATAATAATTAATTTATATTTATATACTGTACTTTGCTATTATATTATCGGAACTAAAAGGTTTTATTATATTTATATTTTATAGTAAATAATAAAAAATGCTTATGCATTTCATATAGTTTATTATGGAATGTTCGAATATATTAGAGCAATATAATACTAATAAATTAGTTAAATTTTAAAAAAAAAATTCAGAAGTTTTTATTTATAGTTATATTATTATATTATTAATATATATAATTAGATATATAGATGTAAATATAGTTGTTTCTTTTTTTGTAGTACCTATTTATCTATAGCTAAATTTATGGTATATTATAAATATTGTTAAACCCATATATTATAAATAATGAGATATAGTAGTTGTACAACCTACTACCTCCAAATGATATTTATATATTATTTGAATAAAATACACATAAATAATATAGTTTATATATATAAGGTAAAGTTTACTTCTACGCGACCCACACACATATAAGATTAGGAGTTGCCAGTTTAGCTTAAGTAAATATTTTTTATTGATTTGATATTTATGACTAAAGTTTATATCACTCACTAATGAATCGAAAAAATAGGTTATAGAAAAAATGTTTTAGTTTAGCTAGTCTCGTATGGTAGATGGGTGATTATTCCGAGCCGATTAAGATTATATGCTAAAGTGTAAGCTCTTATCTGCACCATATTTAAAATGATAATTTAATTTTGGAGTTAAATTTATTTAAAAGAAGTTTTCCTATTAGACTGTAATACGTTTCAATTATTTAAGTGAATATCAGTAACAAAACACATGGCGAAGTTAAATTAAAGAATATTAGGAGTTTTGGCGTCAATCGTTCTTAGGGCGTCTTCTCTTTTCTTTTACTGTCATTCTAATTTTTTGACTTTGCTGTTCTTTTATATGGAATAATCTAAGGTAATTAGATTGGCGCTGATATTTTAGTATGAGATAACAGATGACCAACTCGAAAGTTTAGCACATATAAACGCACTCTGAGTTCTTACAACTTAACTTCAATTTTTCCTTACAAGTTACAACTCATTTCAGTTCACTTTACACATCATTTCAATTCTCTTTACAACTTATTTTAATTCATTGTAAGTTAAATTTGCATAGTTAAAAAGAAATGTCTCTTACTCATATATAATTTAACAAAAAAGCACTGGAACGTACAACCATCTTTATTAGCGAGAACAATAATTTAATAACGTAACCGACAGATCGACGGAATTTCGTAATACCACACTCATTACAAATAATTTCATTTATAATAAAAAAAAATTTATAAGCAAAATATAACAAATGTAAAAGGAAGCTTCAAGAGACACATGTTAGACCATTCAGATTGTGAGAGGTAAATACCAAAGAGATTATATTTTTTTAAACTATTTTTTCTAATCAATGATAGGGTATAGGCTGTAACTTTTTTATATTCCATTAGATCTGATAATATTAGTATAAATACTTGTAAAAAATAATCAGATACGTCATGTTCTTCTATTAAACTATTTCTTCATAATTATTAGTATATTTTTTTTGAGAAGTTATTTATTGATCAAACTAAGTATTTTTCACCAAAAAAAAATTAAATTTTTTGGTTTATTTCTTTAGTTAAAATTCAATTTTGTTTAGTAGTTTATATTATTACAATTAATCTTTAAGTAAGAGAGTCATATATATATATTTATATTATAGTATAGTATATTATATGAGTTATAATCTATTATATTATACTTTTTCCTTATATTATTCATATGACTACTTACTTTGAAGAGTGAGGGTCTGCTACGATTCTTTCTAATATTAACGTATTAGTCAATCAAACCTTTTATCAATTTATAGCTATTACTGGTATCAACGTCAAATTTTTTTCAAGAGTTATGTGTCATCTATTAAAAAGTAACCTTATATAATCCTATAGTATTTGATTTTCAATTTAATATATAATTCTATGGTATATATATATAGTGTTATTATATATATATTATGATATATTTAAGTATGATTAATATATATAGTAGTATAAATTTATATATATATATATTATATATATATATAATATAAATATATATAGTTTCTAATAATTTTATAAAATAAAATATATACTTTAATATACATATATATTATTATTATAATATATTTATATATAATATATATAGTGTAATATATCATTTAAGTCCACGTCTACTGTGGTAATTATATTATATATATAGTGTTAATATATACCTAAATTATATGTAGATTTGACTATAATAATATATTTATATGATTATTATTATTATATACTAACTAATTATATTTTATATATAGGACCCATTTTATTACGGCAAACTGGGAGTAACCTTAGTGTGATAGTTTTATTTTTTTTAATCTAACATTAATTAGCAAAAATTATAATGATACTCATAAATGAATGTTGAATTGTTGTACGTGACATGATTCAATAGATTAATTTAAATTAATATTTAAATAATTTAATTTAAAAAATCATATTTATATTAATATTAAAAATATCTATTTAAAAAAGATGTACAGTTTTCTTATCGGAAAATGGTTTTCTGATACTTCATCAGAAAAACAATTAATATGTTAGCTTCCCTTCATTACTTAGTTACAAAAATATAAATCAAATTATTAGTTTAAAGTTGAATGAATAATAGAGAAATTAAGAGAAGAATATGGTAGCGGCTTATCGAAGTGCACGGGGGAGCAGGTATGGGGGACTGTTTTTTCTCATACCCTGTTAGGGGAGGTCAGAGATTACCCCTGCTGAAGCAACCAAAATTTACCAAAGTATGGGGGTTCCCGGGTAGACACCCCTCTCCCGTGAGGGGGGAAAAGTAGTCTAGCGTTACCGCTCTGGTTCGACCCTGTCCGCCGGAAGGCTAGCAGCGAGGATGTACCACGCCAGACTGTCCTGCCGATCTGTTGCGTTAGTTGGTACCCAGTTAATTTTACTTATTTTATACTGGTTTGGCTTGCAGGTCTTAGTGATTTTTTAGAGAGAATTATATAAAAATAATATAAGGTTTGATTCAATTAATGCTGTATATATATATATCCCAAACTCAATCAAAAAATTAAAACAGAGATGCTGCAAATTAGAAATAAAGCTAGAACTATTGGTTGATAGAAGCACTCTGGTAAATCTATATATAAAACTCACAAACTTTAAATTGATGTGTGTTAGGTCAAATATAATCTTACTCTAGAAGTATTTAGTGTAGACTAACGAAATGTAAGGACTCCTAAAATCGGCAATACAACGCCATCAGAAAAATACGGGCATTAGGAATGATTCGGGGTATAACCATAGAGGAAAGGGGAAGAGGGCACAGGTCCAATATTATATGAACATAATAAAAACAATAAGATTAAAATTATATTCTGTGAGTAGGTATTATGATGGTAGGGTATAAGCCCACTTTAATGAGAAGTACTTGTAAAGGATAGATTAAGAAAAAATGTTTTCTTATTTATTAAGAAAATATGGTATTATAGATACTTGCTCGTTAGAAATAGTAAAAACTATTTATTTTGAATCTATAGTAATGTGGATAGGAAATAAATAAGTTAGTATACGTAAATAATGTTAAATATAACACTAAAAAAATATAAAATTATTATCATCTCTATATTTCATCAAAATATAATTTAATTATATTGCGCTCACATAATAACAATATATGTAAATTCTAGTTTAATATATGAGTTAAGAATGAGGCCTATTTAGAGTACCAATATTTATTGTAGGAACCTTAACTTCGTATATGTAAAAATATAAATTAGTTAACTGTGAGTATCTAATAGTATAAAAAACACTTCTTCATCTTGTGGTTACAATCTCTCAAATATAAAATATGAGATAAAAACCACAAAAAATTAGGAGAGATAAAAGTTTGGACTCGCAATTAGTATATAGTACTATAAGGTGCGTATAGGTCAGAGATTGGTTACAATTGAGTACCCTCATTCGCGTCGAGATTACTGAGAGACGAGTGCGATCAACGTGAGTATTATCACGATCACATAATCTCCACACCCAACTCCGGGACGTAGCGGAGTATCTACTAGCGCACTAAAAAGGGCGCCACATCAGCACTTTGTTGACACCTGGTCTAGAGATATATTTATTGCGAAAGCTGTGATGATCAGAGACAAGTAAATGAACACACCAATTAACCAATCTTAAACCTCTAACCAAGGAGAAAATAAAAATCATATCTAACAAAGACTACAACTAGCCCTCCACCGAATGTACAGCAATCCCGAATACCATCTATTTCCGCGTAACATAAATGCCTTGTAAAATTTTAGTTAGGAAAATGCTAACAAGCGGAAGAAAAGGAGATAATTATAAATAAATAAATTCAACAATTAAAAAATGGCTATTTTTTTCCTTTATAGGGAAAACATATTTAAAACTTAATAAATATATTAATAATTATATGTCATGCCTAGATTAGCATATAATAAAGTTTTTGAATTCTTGAAATATAATGATTATAGAATAATAAGTAAAGTATAGTAATTTTTGTGTAAAATATTTAATTTAGTATTAATTATTATTAATTAGTTTAAGTTTTTTGCAATATTATTATAGAAACCTGCCAAATGTTAAGAATATATTAAATTAAGTATTAAGGTAGATTTATATATTAGTAAATTAGGTAAATTGTTTAAAATATAAGATATAATTAATTTGTAAGTTATTAATATTTATATAGTGTGTCACCTATAAATCAATTTAAAATATCTTAAATTTATGATTTGTTATGAAAGGGGTAGACTACAAACACGCAAGCCGAACATGTATATGATGGTTGTTTGCTTGCGTATAGTTTTCGCCTATAAGCTGTATTGGAAGGAAACGTAAGAAGAGATACCCGTTCATTTTCCATTATGTGAGTCCCCTAGGAGAGAGAAGGGATGTGAGGAACCCCCGCGACACCCAATACCAATAGAGCGATGAATGGTATTCCTGTTGAAAACACCATGGCCCCTGGAGGGGGGGAATTAGTCCCACGGCGTAGTTCCCCGGAAGGCCAGAGACCCCGACTCCTAGCCATCGGTTCAACAGTATAGGTTTGTGAAAACATTTTCGCTCTGAAAATAACACGAAATTGAATAAAAGTCTATTTTACGCTTAAGTTTTGATTTCCATTTAGCATAGGTCTCAAATAGGCTCTCTAATCATATTACTATAATTATTAGCAATAATATTTTTTATTGTTTTTATTTTTTTTACAATTTTCGTATCATAAACATTTTACCTAGGATTACCACACACCAAATTGGTAATCATTTTTTCGCATTTTTTGTGCTTTTTGTAGCTATTGTAGTTTTTGAGATATTTATATTTATATTTTTTTTTTATGTTTTTTTTTTTTGGTTAGCCTAATTTATATATACTTTTGATTACATTATTTCTCGACTCCTATAAAATTGACTACAGCTTTTATCGAGGCAGATGTGATTGCTTCTATCCTGTGGCTATTTAGTAAGTTTTTGAGATATTGGATTGAGATATTTGTGGTTCTAAAACTCAATTATCCGACCATTTATTTAATCATTGATATAGTATATATATTTATTAGTATATGGTATATATAGTTTGGGATTTATATAATATACTATATATATATATATATATATATATAATATTATAAATTAAATTTTTATATATATGTAATTAGGTCAATATTATATATGATATTAATTATATAGAATATTCAGTGAGTTATCACTATAATTATTATTAACTATCTTTTTATTATAATAGATGAGAGAGATGAGAGAGAACTGGGAGAGAGGTTTGAACTTTCAGGAAGGAGAGAGAGAGAGAAGAGGAGGGGACCCGAGAGAGACGAGAAGAGAGATTGAATGCGTTTGGGAAATTCTAATTTTTATTAATTCGATGCGGTGCATGTGCGCCCAAACAAAGAATTAATACCGCACTCTTAATAATTGCATTTACACAAACAAAAGCTCAGCTTTTGAAAGATACATGACTTAATAAATGAAGTTCTTTAATAAGAATTTGGAATAATAAGACGATATGTAAATAAAAGGTTACGTATAAAAATAAATCATTTGTAATTAATTATGTAATATATATAAATTAATCTGAGCTCGATTATAACTTCCCGCACAAGTTTAAAATCCGGGAGTTGTCTGTTTTTAATTTTTGACTGTTTCTTATTTGTTCACTGTTTTTATGTGATGTTCGCTATCCTGTTTAATCACACATATAAAGAATGAACTAAAGGTTTAAAAAAAATATGAAATATTAGAAATTTAAAGCGTCAAGTTAGGTAAAAAAAATTAAATGCCAGTTTTGGTGACATGTCAAAGGCAGTCTTAAAGTTAGTATGTATCACAGTAAACAAGATGTAATCTCGTCTTAGTGAGTTAACAGTTAGAATTTTCTAAATAAGAAATTTATTTCTTTCTAATATAAATGATTGTAAAAGTTTTATAAAATGTATCAATTGATATAAGATTACTTATTCTCTTCATAACCTATTTAAATATATTGTTCATTAACTTCTTTGTAATGTACTTTATCAAAGATCATTATTAAACTCTTGGGCTGTTTCTTTTATTAATTAATATTATATATTAATAAGTAGATGATAATTCTTGCAAGCTTGTAAGGATGCGTCCTTTTCGTAAAAGCGAAGAGAGAAACACTCATAATTAATAACATCACTTATGTATTTTCTGTTAGTCTTTTATAATATTTTCTTCATGTGATCGGATGATTTGAATAATATTAAGGTCTACAAGTAATATATGGTATATATATAAATATTATTAATACATATATATTAATTAATTAAATTATTTAATGAATTAGCTAAATAAAGTAAATATGATGCTACAAATTAAAATATGCCAGTAATAATATAATTTATATTAAATAAAAAAATAAATCAATTAATTAGTAATGACTTAATTACTAATCTGTATAATTATAATGAAGACTAGATACTCAATATACATAAAAAAATACACCAAAAACAATATAACATATATTAATAATAATTAATATATGAGTACACTAAAAACACATAATTAATAGATGTATAATTAAATTAATATATATCACAATAATAATTAATATCAAGTAAGTACAGTATAAATTAAATTTATGTAGCAATTATATTAATAATTAATAGAGAGAAATTATTTCGCTATAATTTGATGGGATCAGTCAGTAATTTTAATGTAACCAGATAGAGCATAAATTTCACTGTGACACCACGTGTTCTCTCTTTAAACGATCACTAAGTCCATGTCAGATGTTGAATATTATTTTATTATATATTAATCTGTGTGCTAAACTCGATACTAAAAAGACTGTTTGTGAACTCAAACTTTAATTACACCCTACTAACGTCACTATTTCCTCACCTAATTATTAATTTCGCAATGACTATCGATGACACATGATCACTCTCACCAAAAATTCCTTCAATTACGTGTATCTTGTCAATTAATGTATCACATATTGTATACTATCCATATACACAACCGATCGGCAGTATCGCCATAAAATAACAATATTAAATGACCTAAACTATTATTAGTGCTAAAAAGTATTAAGCGTGAGTCTTAAATATATTGGTAAATATGACTCTGATCAATTACACACTTAACAGAATACATAAAGATATTCTCACTATTACTATAATTTGGAAGATCGAGAGCTAATAGTTATAATGCACCTAAAATACGAGAGAAATAGTATACTAATAACATGACATATAACACAATAAACCATAATACACTCTTCAATCTATACATTAATAAATATACTCAAAAGTACGACATATTAACACACATGAAAAATAACTTAACAATCTATCAATATCTATATAATATACAGACGTAAAAAGTTAAATTTCATCCAATAATTATAGTCAAAATCTACACATAATTTTAATAAGAAAATATACTATATAAATAAAATAAAAAAAAATTAGAACGGTGCATCGAGAGACGAATATACGTGATAAAAATAGAGAATGACGAGCGATCCATTTAGGTGTAGGTGTCTGACCTTCTACTATCCGATATCCCATCAGTCTCCGTTAGTAAGATAGGTCAGGATAGAACCACCCTCTGTCACGAACACCAAATACTCAAAGAGCAGGGGCTTTCCAGGAGATACCCTTCACCCGGAATGAGTGGGGAGCATGAGGAATAGATCTAGTGACCTACTCCTCGTTTTATTCCCTTCACGGACTACCTCAAGCACGAGACCCTACATCTACCTGCCTATCTATTTGCGGTCTATACCGCACGTAGGTAATATATCTCTTTTTAGTTTTATAAAATAAATTAAAATAAAATAGAATAATATATATTTTAAAAGATTTACGGTAGATTCGCTTAAATTAAATCGTTAATCTTGAGTATTGGTAATACCTATATATAATTTTATTATAAATACTTATCCTCACTTTGACTAAAAGAATCAGTGTGTTCGACAGGTTCGAGTATATCATCATATACGCTATAAAATTATTAATTAATTAAATAATAATAAATGAAAGAACAAAAAATATTTTCAATAGAAAGCTGATAATTTTATTATATGTAAGTAGAAATACAAAGGATAGGTTCACATCACACAAACTACCATATAATATTAATACTAGATAATCTTTCTAATTTTAGGTAAATGAGTCAATTTATATATATATATTTAATATATATAATATATTATAATATTAGATATCAATATGATATTATTGTAACACATGCTATTTAACAATAATACAAAAATTATAAATGGATTTATTATTGTTCAGGCAGCTTCATTTTAATATATAATATAATAATAGTAATATATAATAATATATATAAGTTAAGTATTAATATATATAATAGTTATTATATTATAGATTATAAATATATATTTTATAATAATTAAATATAATTAATAATATATTCCACACTATTATATTAACGTCAAAAACAGGAGTGTGTACATTCTATAATATCACTAATATATATAATATATTAATTATACTATGTTAACCATTTATAGTTAAATATATAAAATATATATAACATTATTATAATATATAATATATTATACACTATTATATATATATATAATATTATATATAATATAGTGCACAATAGTTCCTACTCCTAAAATAATACGCTATATTATGTCACACACGAGAGTGCGGTAAATATACTATATTTATAAACTATATACACATATCGTAATACTGATAACAGTTTTAGTTTGATATATTAAAGAATTTCTTCTTCATTCATAACATTTGAAATTTACCAGAAACCCTTTCAACATACTTCATTGCTCAGAAGTGAGTTTTAATATTTACCTGAAGTATTTGGTAGCAACTTTTATATATATATTATTAGTATTAAATATTAATAAATATGATATATATATATAATAAAATATATATAGTATTAGTATATAATATAATATATATTATATTATATATATAATATATGATATAATATATAGTATAATATAATATATATACCATTATATAATTATTATTTTAAATATAATGAATACATATATATATTATCTTAGTATAAAAATGTATAATTATTAGTATTAGCATAAAAACACTTTTATATATAATTTCACGCGCCCAGGTGCCGTACTGGTACGTGCAGCTCGTCTTGATATATTTCTCTTATCATTCTTCGCCTCCTCCACCTCACTCCTTCTCATATCCTTTAATTACGTCTTCCAGCCAACACAATCTTTTCACTTCTAGCGGCTTCCGGGATCCAAACCACTCATCACTAACTCTCTTTCTCGAGCGAATTCCTTTATTCCATCATCCATCTTACATTCCTTGGT